>WAAF01007339.1:543493-558444 GCA_013400475.1 Tricholaema leucomelas
GCTGCCAACTGGATGTGGCACCATTCACCACAACTCTCTGGGCTTGGCCTTCCAGCCGCTTCTTGACCCTTATCAGAGTGAATCTGTCCAAGCCATGAGCTGCCAGCTTGGCTAGGAGCCTGTTGTGGCAGACAGTGTCAAAGGCTTTACTGAAGTCCGGGTAGACTACATCCACAGCCTTCCCCACATTCACCAGACAGGTAACCTGATCATAAGAGGAGATCAGGTTGGTGAGACAGGACCTGCCCTTCCTAAACCCATGCTGGCTGGGCCTGATCCCTTGGCCATCCTGTAGGTGCTTTGTGATGGCACTCAAGATGACCTTTTCCATGACCTTGCCTGGCACTGAGGTCAGGCTGACAGGTCTGTAATTTTCTGCAATTAAATAATTAATGCAATTAATTAATGGAATATTATAATCATGTTGTTACACTAGACATCGTGCAGAGTTAAGTGATAGTCCATTAATGAACACATAAAAAGGCAAAAATGGAGACCAGCCAGATCCCTGAGTAGCTGAGGACAGCACTCACACCTGACCCATTGCTCCTCTCAAATGAAGTATTCACAGACCAGCATGCAAATCATCTATTTCCTGATTCCCTCATGAATCAGTAGAAGTGATCCAAGTTTTGAAAACAGGGTAGTCTCCACACTGTTTTTAATATTACTGTATTAAAATTATGCCAGTAAAACTAAATGACATGCAGTGTAGTGTCTTCAAACAGTTACCATGACAATACTCATTAGATGTCCTATGCCAAAACAAAATGCTTCAGGTTACTTTGAAAATGTGAAGAAAGCTTCAGATTGTTCAGTTTTGTCCTAATTCTGTCACTGCAAGTATGACACAAAGTAGGCAGAGCTTTGATTTTGTCTTTTCTTTTTTTTCAGACAACTTTTTACAGCAATATTTTCTGAAAATAAGATGCTTTGTTTATGCCTTACATTAAAAAGAGATGGAAGAGAATGAGTATATATCACTAGAGACATGAAGCAGAAGTCAAAATAGCATTAAAAAGAGAAAAGAAGAGTACAGCACTAGCTGAGAGAAAAGAAGTATTTTATTTCACAGTGATGTAAGCAAAATAGAAATCTTTTATAAAGGAAAGATATCCTTTGACTTACGTTTATGAAAGAGAACTGAAATGGGAACAGTCTCAAAGAAGTACAATCACAATGATTATGAGAAAGGAGAATTTTTGAGAACATTTTATGTATCTTATGAAACAGATTATTTTCACCTGCTTAGCCTAGCAAAGCAACTAGTGGAAAGGGGTACAATAATCTTTTATAAATATATTTAATAGAAGTATTTGAGAGATAGGAGAATTACCGGAATTAAAAGATAGTAAATGGTATAGATTCAAAATCAACTGTCTAGAAATTGGCCAAGAATATGTTTGCACAGAAAAGTAGTTTTATGGTCATGTGCCAGGTTGGTTACCCTATGATACTCTGATCTTTTCCAACAGAAAAATTATGCCTCAGGATGAGGTTAGAAGGGCAGACAGGCCCCCCACCTCACTAACAGTTCTACTGAACCTATGTTTTCATGTGACAGGATACTAGTTTAACAGCTGTGCAGCCATGCAAGCATTCTGAATCTTTGGCCTCATTTTGATAAGAGATCAATTTATTTCTGTCTGAGATTTCTAAGTCTGGGAAGGAACACTACCTGCCTGACAGGTAGTTGCTTTAACAGGGAGTCTAACTGGCTTTAAGAAAAGCTCATTTAAGGAAATCTATAGAAGCCCTGCCAAGCTACATGAGTATGCAGCAGCTTTCCCTGCATTTTTCTAATAATAGTTTTGTATGAATTGTGAAGCTGTTTGGTTAACAATTGCCACTGGCGTTGTTCTATGAGAGAGTAGAAGTCCTAGGTGATTCTAAACCAGATCTCACCAAACAAATCTTCTGCGTAATCCTGAATCTGATCTCACAGAACAGCAGCAACCAGGGCAAATCATGGCCCATCCTTCAGAACTTTGTTGAGTTGGGCAGAGGTCATGTACCTTCCTCTTCCATGGTAAAACCCCAGAATTCACATCTGCTTGAGGAGCTCTTCCTTCACTGGTTGACAAAATGACAGAATCATAGAATCAGCCAGGTTGGAAGAGACCTCCAAGATCATCCAGTCCAACCTATGACTCAGCCCTATCCAGTCAACTAGACCACGGCACTAAATGCCTCATCCAGTCTTTTCTTGAACACCTACAGGGATGGCAGCTCCACCACCTCCCTGGGCAGCCCATTTCAATGGCAAATCACTCTCTGTGAAGAACTTCCTCCTAACATCCAGCCTATACCTCCCTTGGCACAACTTGAGACTGTTGCTGGTTACCTGGCAGAAGAGACCAACCCCCATCTGGCTACAGCCTCCCTTCAGGTAGTTGTATGTAACAGTGAGATCACCCCCGAGTCTCCTAGTCTCCAGGCTGAACAACCTCAGCTCCCTCAGCCTCTCCTCTTAAGGCTTGTGTTCCAGGCCTCTCACCAGCTTTGTCACCGTTCTCTGGGCACAATTCCAGTATCTCAACATCTCTCTCGAATTGAGGAGCCCAAAAGCGGACACAGTATTCAAGGTGCAACCTGAGCAGTGTTGAGTACAGGGGAAGAATAACCTCCCTTGACCTGCTGGTCACACTGTTCCCGATACAGGCCAGGATGCCATTGGTTCTTTTGGCCACCTGGGTAAACTCCTGGCTTGTCTTCAGCCTACTATCCACCAACACCAGTACCCCCAGGTCCCTTTCTTCTTCTCTGCCCTCCAGCCACTCTGTCCCCAGTCTGTAGCACCGCTTGGGGTTGTTGTGGCCAAAGTGTAGAACCCTGCACTTGGCCTTGTTAAATCTCATCCCGTTGACCTCTGCCCACCCATCCAGCCTGTCTGGGTCCCTCTGCAGGGCTTTCCTGCCCTCCAACAGATTGACACCTCAGGACACATCCTTTACCATATATAAGAAGGCATCTTCCACTACAAGAACACCCACAGCTGAACCCATTAACTGCCTGAAAAGGAAAAGCTGGCATGAGCCAAAGCTAGGACAAAGAAGGTGTAAACAGTAAGAGAATACAGCATGTGTCCTTGAGTTGCACTGCTGCCACATATAGGTTTAACCAGAGGGGACAGAATTTGCCGTGTGCCTTGCAACCCATCACAGTTCTGCAGCAACCATGTCCTGTTCATCCCTGTAGTGGAAAGTGGTGCACAATTCTAACAATAGTGCACTGGGGCAATGAAATCCAGCTGACACCACTTGGTTGTCTTGTTTCTGAAGTTCTAGCAAGAAAAAAAAAAAAGTAGTAAAAATTACTACTAGCAGGCATGTTTATGAACACCAAGGGGAAACAGATTTGCTGAGTATGGAGGTGCAGTCATATTTTAGAGCACAGTTTCTCATATAGCATCCATATTCCCTAAATATAGCACCAACAATATTGTCCATCATCAGCTCAGTGAGTGCTGCATGAGTGAAATGAACACAGGTGATTTTTCTGCAAGAGGAAGGTGATTTCTTCTACAGTATTCTACAATATTTAATGCACTAGTGGGTGAGTAATGTTTTAGCTTTTCTAAGCTATTCTTAGAACAGGACAATGTTTCTTATTTACAAATAACGCCATTGGTCACTGCTTTAACCTACACTTTTCATTCTATGGCCATAGATCTCTCAGTCTAGGGATCCATTAATCTCTGGTGAATTGAGAGGTGATTTATCTATGGAACAGAGGTGTCTCCTGGGCTCTCAGAGAGAGACAGTGCTACTACTGACTTCCTCAATTAACTCATAGTTATTCCCCCACAGTTGTCCATAACCAAGCCTGTACCTTTCTAACCAGCAATATAATCTCCAGCCACAAGCCTGCAATCCTTGATTATAGTCTATCTGAAAACTGTTTGTACATTTGAGGCAGAGAAATAAATTTGCAGCCACCTGATTTTACTTCAGTTCTCCTGCAGCATTTGAACTGTAATGAAAACAATAGCGGATAGCTGCTATAGAAAGGCTTGCAACACACAAGAAGAGATGTAATCATTAGAAGGAAAGGTATATATTTCATTTTCTATTAAGATAAATATGTCTTCAGGTCTAGCTGTGCACAAATGCAACAGTTTGCCTGTAGCTCATAACAACTACCTCTAGCCTGAGAATTAAAGACTGCCCTGCATTGTTACAGATCTAATTTTTCCTGAGGCTTAAGGCCAGAGTTCATGTTGCCTCTCCTGTGAGCTCTGGCTGTTCAACGCTGCCTGAAAATCAGATCTTCCGGTTACATCGGAACATACAATTTATGTAAACTCCAGTAAGGTAACCGGGTGGCTGTGTACTGCTGCTCTCTTGTGGTCTAAAACAGTGTGTCCTAGGAAAGGGGCTGGAAAGGCAAGAGAGTCAGACTTGTGAAGTGGGCGATCTTCACAAGGAACAGACGAGTGGTGGACCCCTTCGGCGAAAGATGCTGCATATGGGGCAGCATTAGGCTACCAAATAACCACTGAAAAGACAGGAGGAGAATAGAGTTGGGTACAGGGGGGTACAGTAGCACTGGTAAGACAGGCCATCTCCCATACTCCCTCCCAAAACAGCACACAGAGAGAGCAGAGAGCCTTATGGTCACAAGAAGCAAGCGGGTGGGTAACTCATTACCTAAAACAAGTAGCAGTAGGCAACAAATATATGTTCTTAGGAGGATTTACAGTAGCTGACTCAGCAAAACTGCCTCAGCAGTGCTCCACCTTGGGCAAACACTGAAGTCAAAATCATAACCTCTTGTGCATGTATTTGTGTAGCTGCTACAATGAATTCAATATTCAATGTTCTGCAGGAAACAAAAGTGATCGCTGTGTATAAATTAATAAACACAATTGGCTACTGAACTGCTTTGAGTTGTTGAGAGTATAGTTGGTGGTACAGCCTAGGAGGAGGGAAACAGCAAGAGAGTGAATTATCACTTTGTAGCTCATGTTCTCAGAAAGATAAGTGAGATAAGGGAGTAGAAACAGGGCACGTGAAGCTCCTGAGAGGAGTCATATGAACTAAAAAGCTTTAAATAAATCAGTAGCAAAGGTATAGGGTTGTAATGGACTGTTACATTTTAGATTGTGTTCTGCCTTTAAATGGGACTATTTAATAGAAGACTGTAAGATATTAGGACTAAATATAAATGTGAGGAAAAACAGAGAATTTGTTACCAAGGGAAATAAGGTACATCCAAACAGACTATTTCTACACAGCCAGCCAACTACAAACTCCAGATAATGACAGAAAGGCTGCAGAACAATAAGCATTTGCAAAATGAAAAAGACAGTCATTGCAATCCCAGAGGAGAAAACCTGGATTTCTGAAACAAACTTCAGCTCCAAATTTACATTTAATGAGTTTGTAAGCACCTGAGACTACAAGACAACGCAAAACACAGAGGCATGAAAGCAAGGAGAGGCAAACAGTTAAAATTCCTGAAATGGCACAAGAATGAGAAACTCATCAATTTTAGGATTAAAGATTTTTTACAAGACATTTCTTTTCAAATTATAACATGTTCTAGTGTAAGTTCATGAATTCTGATCTACTCACCTTCCGGTTTGTTGACTTCCTAACTTACAGCCAACTTAGGAGACAAAAAAAATATATATTGACTATCTGGATACATAGAAGCTTGTGCCCACTACATTTCAAGAATGAGAAATAAGGGGCAGGGGGAACAAAACACCCACATATTTGCAAATCTAGATTTCCCTTCTGCTTTGGGCAACTGGAGGAGGATCCAGCATTAGACCCTTGCTACACAAGCCTCTAACTATTACCTCAAAAAGCGGAGGAGAAACAGAAGAGGAACCGTGACTTCATTTATCTCTATCTTACAGCACCGCCCACAGGTTCTCTGCAGGTGGTGCTCATAAGTGCTCAGTTGGTGCCTGAGGTTACAACTTAAACACAAGACATATGTTAAATTACCTAGGTCTTCTTAAGTAAATTGAGTTGTAATCAGAAGCTTAAGTAACAAGATAAGAAACTAGCAAAGATAATGTACCTACTGCATTAAAGCCCACATAAACTTAGATTTAGATTCATCCTAGCTAAATGCCATCTTCAACAGAAGATCATCCCCAGTCCTTAGGCTGCAGAGAGCAAAATACGCCAGAGAACCACTAGCCATGTCAGCATTGACACATCAGCCTCTGCTGACACCCCTATGGGACCTGGGCCATCACAGGTCAGACCTAGTTTTTGCAGGCATTTACACTCAATGAATACTGAGCACTACTAAACATCTTCACATGAGGCTTGTCCTCACAGTGACAGACAACTTTTCATCTTCTTTCACTTAAAAAAGAAAAAATAAAATAAGTTTAAAAGCAGAAGTCCAAAGATTTATCAGCAACAACAACATACAACAGAACATTCTCAGTGGCTGGCTGTGTGCTTCAGATGATGCTCCTGATGGTGACCTTAGGATTGCAGGAGAAAAAGCAGAAATTCTCAGAAGAAGGAAAAAAGCAGCATTTGCCATGAAAGGTAATAAAATTGTTTTGATGAGTGGAGCAGCAAAGTAAAGCTGTCAAATACATGCATCTATCATGTTACAAAACACATTGCAAAGCAGACAGCTGAAAAGATGCTTCTGTTTAAAAACACAAGAATGGAAATTTATGTAATTGGTTCTATTTTGTTTTACATGTATAAAAAAATGCAAAAATATTTTAAGGATGAGCCTGAAAGATGAGGCTCCTGGGTTCCTACAGTAGATCCATCTTTGAAGAGATGCATCAAAATAATAAAAAAACTATTTCTTCATTGAGAGTACACCAAAAGTCTCAATTATTGTATAGTAACATCTTGGAGTCCAGCCTCTCTCAGAAAAGCAACTGTCAGCAGAAGAAAAGAACACAAAGAGAAACCAAACAACTTCTTCTCACAACTAGATTACTCACACTTCATGGATTTGCTAAAAGGAGCCTGGGAATTTTCAATTAGCAAAGATGATAAGTGTCACTGTAGACAGGAAAGGGCACATATAATTATTTAATCAGTTACACAGATGAGCGTGGCTTTCAGAAAATGCTAATTTGAGTAATGTCTTTGTGCATATCAATATCTCTGCCATATGGTAAGAGTTGAAGATGAACTGTTGTTCCTGTTTTGTTAACAAAGGAGACATGGTTGAACTATGACATCAAATTATGATGAGACTTAAGTAGCACGGTGAAAGCACACAATGTAAAATCATCTGTGTTGTCTGCAATGGTAGCATAGCTAGTATCACACTTGGAGCACAAAGAACAAGTACACCCAGAGGTAATTTTGGTTTTAATGAAATTACAGAGATGTAGCAAGAGTTAACCTTAGATTGAGGAGCCAGTTTATCCCATCAATTCCAGGAAGTAACTTATGGGAGTAAATACACAATAAAAAGTTGGAAAGTGTTGCTGGTTTGGCCAATAATTCCCCATTGCAAACACAGATAAAAACAGAAAAGTCAGAAGACTCAATCTTTAAAGTATGGGCAAAAAATTACCTCTAAAAAGATTGGGGTGAGGATGGCAAAATCAGACACAAAATACCTAAAGAGTGCCAGAACTAAAATTATTTTGGCAACAGCACCTTCTCCCCTCTTATGTCTTCATACTATGACACCTTTTTTTAATTGCATCATCACCAATCACAGTGCTGTAGGATCTTTGCCTCTCCCAGTGCAGAGTAAGTAAGACTTCCAAGGAAAGGATCATGGGAAAGAGAATATAATTCTGTATTGCAGATGTACTTACGTGCTGTCTATGGGTGACATGGCAAAAAAACCCACCTTTACCTCTTTACTCACCTGTCCTTAACTAGAAAATAGCTGGTAATTTACCCATGCACTTTCAATGGAGAACAAATATGGTAGATTCATGATACACAATTCAGTTTGGTGTTACCTATGAAGTGGAATCAAAATACAAGGTTAAAGCACGGCATGAGGTCAGCGGCAGAGAGGACAGAGCCTAACAGTTCACACTATGTAGGCTGCTTATTTTGGGAGGGAAGAAGTGAAGTCCTAGAAAATTACTTGTTCTGCATAAGGGAGAGGAAGCCTGCAGAGGTAAGCCCTGAGAAATGGCAGACACATAGGGAATCCTATGAAAAGGATCTGTGTCACCACCAAAGCCTTTTCTGCAGACACTTGAATATAGACATTCATAGGCTCCATTTAAATTTATAACAATAGAAAATAGTTGTGGTTTTATGGCAAACATGATGAAAAAATTGTGTAGGAAGTAATTAGTATATATCTTGTTCTGCTCTATAACTAAAAATAGTTTTCCTGACAGGCTATTCACTGATATGTTTGACATGTTATATTTATATATGATGACCTTCTTCTATAATATCACCAAACACTTCAAGGGAAGGCTTTTTACTTCAGAGATTTGCCCATTTTGAGCTGACTTGTGAATGACAAAGAAAAGGGGAAAGAAAGGTCTATACAGCCCACATCTTTGTTTCCTCAACCAGGTTTAAGAACTATTTATAACTGCTAAAAATATGTTAAATTAAGGTAGATAAAACAGTAGACCAGATTAACATCACCATTTTAGTTCACAGAGCATGTATTTTGCTGGAAGTCACTCATTACTTTCTCACTGGCCAAATTACGTCCAAAACCACTTTCTCAAAAATTATTCTTAATTGCTGTATTAAAGAAGTCACATGTATTTATCTGAAGTCTGCATGCCAGCTCTCAAGGGTAAAACTCATCTCAAGCTTTAGAAAACACTTCAATGTATCCTAAGAATTATTTCTTTCCACAGCTAGGACACAGGCTGAATTCTGATTGAGCACCATGTACCTGCCAAGCAGACAGCTCTGTTCAATATCTAAACTTACTTTAATTATTCATGTTTTGTTTTTAAATCAGCAGAGACTCTAATGAGAAGTACTACATGACAACTACACTGGCAGAATAGTAACTTCTGCACAAGTTAAAGACTTGGTTGGGCAAAGACCTATTACAGCTGCTCCCTCAGGGGAAGAACAGGCAAAGAATGTACATTTTCAATGAGCTGTACAGTCTTCTTTTTAACCAAGATGAAACGTTTTGCTCCAAACACAATCAATAAAAGACAGCCTCACAGAGGTACTATGTGTGCCCTCTGCCTAACATTTCACAGAACATAAAGCCTTCCAGTAAGAATGTTTTACATCTATTCACATGACAGAGACACAGGAAAACTATATAGGAATTAGTTCTTCTATAAAATTAATTTCTTTCTGTGTTGATTGGCAGTTACACAAATGAGTCAGAGATAACAGTGGAAGGAACAGGCTAAAAATGGATTTGCATCAGTGCTCTACACTAGTTGAGCTTTAGCCTTCCTTTTCCAGGTGAGGCATTTTTGTATATTTGTGTGTTACAAAGACTATGCAAACTTTGCCATGTGAGGTGAAATTACAGTAAAATAAAGTCATGTTTCTGCAAGGGGAATAAATCCTGTAACAGACACTGAATCAGCTGGTTCTCTGTGTTTTCAATTTAATGACATACCTTTCACATCTATTTGACAGAGGTGAATTGTTAGAAGACAAGTAGATATATTAGAAAATGAAGAGCTAAAACCAAAACCATTTCACCCCTGACAGTCTTTGAAGGCGCTAAACATGAAGTCTACAGAAAAAGTTTGGTTTGGTATCATCTATCATGTACTCTTAAACAGTGTAATTTTCCCTCTGTATCAACTGTTCTATTAATTATTTGCTGTTGGACATATAAATCCTTCTTAGCACTGCAGTAACAGGACTTCTGACATGATTTAGAATTGAATTATACCATTTATAAAACTGGAGTTGATGTTTTAAAACATCTGTTGCACATCTGAGAAAATAACATGCTTCCATGTACACAGTTTAGTAAAATGAATGGACACAGAAACAATAAATCTGTCAGTGAAAGTGATAGATCCAGTTCTCTCAATGTGTACCTACAAACTCTATTTGCTGCACTGACACCCTCTAAATAAAGAAATGCTGACATCATTGTAACTGTACTTTATAGCATTACATGTACATATTGCTTCATCAAAGCAGGCATTTCACTGCTCAAATTATGACCTCACTGACTGTAAGGATCTTAAGAACTTTAATTTGGAACTGCACTTAATAAATACTTGGGCTAATTAATTTTAAATCATGTAGAGTGCTTTTTAAAAGTTAAACATTTTTTTTTTACCAACACTACTGTTATAAATTCAGTCACACACTCATAATTCAGCAAAGAAACCCAAAGATTTCCACATAAAACACAATTCTCAAGGAGGAAGGATCAGAAGTAAGTATAGAAACATTTTTTTATATGTAGAGACTGATGCTTATGGGTTCTTCCAAGTTGTTTTTCACACTTAAGAGAAAATCAGAGATAGATATAAAATGTCTTTGAAAGTGTGTATGTACATCAGTGACTACAAACTCCTGGAACCACTGTCAGTATTATCAGTTGTTACAACATTGATAGGGACCACTACAATCCATTCTTCAATGAAGAGAACAAGAATGATACAATCAAAACATTATTTGTAAATCTCTCTGTAAACTCCAGAGTCTACATTCCTGTTCTCAAACAAACTGTAACACACCTGAGTTAAGACTGAGCAAATGTTTTCAGAAATAACGTGATGAGTTTTTCCCTAGAAAATGCTTACAAAAGCTAAGAAATAAAAAATATTACTTGTTCACTCTATTACTTGCTCTGAGTAATAAAGCTATTCATCCTGCATTTGCTCCTTTAGAAAGTTCCAGGCGTTCAAATGAGAAGCAGTAACAATATCGCATGACTTCAGAGCCCAGTCTTAACATAAATAGTAACAGGGCATCTACCAATGGGAACATCTGGGGAGTGATCCATGGGAAGAGTGGTTTTCATCCAAGGCTTCCAGACAATCAGCTTACGTGTGTTAGCATCCCTATTCAGGTTAGTTTGTTCCAACATCTTTAGCTACATGCAATGAAAATATACCTTGCTTAAATTTAAAATGGAATTGTTTATTGATCAAAACCAGCAGAAAGGATAGCCAGAATTCACTGGGCTCTTTGGCTAAGCATTACCTTGGTAAGAAACTTTGCTGACCTGGCAGGTGTTTGTCAGGAGAGTTCTCTTTGGCTCCCTCCAGCAGAACCTCAATGTTACTGAGTTTGTGTCTTCCACCACCAACCTCTTCTATCACACAGTAATAACTCTGGTGGCCCAACAGACTGCTCACTTCCTCTTGTGATCTAAAAAGTCTTACATATATTTTTTTTGGTAGGATTTTGTAACTTTTTCTAATGGCTTTCATTAACTTGTGAATCTCCATCTCAACAACCATACCTCTATTTCACATTTCTTCTCTTTGTGAAGATTTCTCATAGCTCTTTATTCCTCAGCAATATGAGCTAAAGTTATGCTCCTGGCCCATGAAGAGTAAGTCCAGGGATCCTTGGACATCACCAGTGCCAGCCTGGGACAGGGGGAATGCCACAGTGGGGTTTACATTATGAGTAGATTAGAGAAATGACTGCTTAAAATTAGATATAAATAAAATTGTGATCTTTGTACGAGTAATCAGAGAGAAAGTTTTGGTTCTCCTAGCAGCCAAGCACTCCATCCTACTTCAGAAGCAGGAGTCAAGTTGACCACCTTCAGAGAAAAACCTCTGCTGAGCCCTTCAAAAAAGTGTAGTCAAAGTGAACTTTGTGCTACAAGAAAGTAGTAGATACAACATAAACATTAAACTATTCCAGCCATGCAATTTCCAATTATCTCAATGACAGATACAGTATAATTTTGAAAGATGGATACAGTTTCATACTTACTTGAGGGAGCAGAGGGGTAGATAGGCTGTACATCCACATAACCATGGTCACATGGAGTGATGAAGGAGAAAGTGCTCTGTCACCTAATATTAAGGCCCCTACATCCTCTCCTGTCTTGTGTGTGTTCCTGATACGCGATTCACCTACAAGCTCGTGGGAAATTTTCAAAGACATAAAGGGATCTTGAGTTGATTGCCTTACATTTGATGCCAGTGACAGATGAAGATCTGATACTTATGTTTCTTCCAAGATGTCAATAAACATCCTTTTAATTGATGTATTATATCTATGCAAGAAGAGCAAAGTTAATCCTGATTTCTGCTGTTAACAATTCAGGTTCTGAGTTCCATCCCCTACATGTTACATTAATAGTCCTTTTGCAGTTTAATTGCTTTTTATTAGCTCTTCAGGACTGGGGAAATTATTCCCCTAAGCATTATAATGACTTTGGTCACACAAAAAAAAAAAAAAAATAGGGGATTGAAGTTTACACTTGAAATAGCACTTCCAGGCTCCTGGATATTCAAAACTACTTGTAAGAGTATTTCTATGGCTAAATCAGCTTCTTATTTGTACAATTTATCCATCCTCTTTTAGCTTCCAAGTGAAGAGCTGTAGGTCACAAGGATTTGCAAAATATAATTTAATCATGCAAATTTTAATCAAAAAATTATGTTTTCTTATAGCTTGAAGTAATTCCTTAAAATCTAATTAAAATCTCTTTCATTAGTGCTGGCAAAGTTGCTCAAGCATCAAAGAAGATCATATTTCCTCTAGCAGAAATGATAAAATAATTTTGCAGTTTATATGCACTATCACTTCTGAGGAAAATGTGACTGGTTGGCATTTCCTAATCACAAGGACCACAAGAGGTTCAAAGGAAAAGTGTGCATTGACATGGTACTGTACACAGCAAGAATAAAGAAGTCATACTTATTCCAGCAAAAGCACAGTTCTGAGATGTCAAACACCATGATAATAAGCAACGTTATCTGAAGTCCACACTGATTTATAATCAATTGGGTGAGGCAAGGTGCCTCACATTTTATTCATTGTTTATTCATTACACAATAATATTTGAATGTTATATCTGACCAGTGCCAGAAATGCAGGGAATGGCTGCATAAATCTCATCCATCCTGATGGCAGTCAAAAAAAACTGAGGATAGACACAAAAGCTTGTCTCTCTGGCAGCAAAACCTGCACAGGTATACTCATCCTTGGAGCAGTTGTAACATTTGCAGTCCAGTAGCTGTGTCCACACAGCCTTTCATCAGATGTACCACAGAGTAGATAACATTTTGCATTTCTCTCCACAACCTCTGCCAGCTGCATGCTTCACGCTCACCACAGCACAATTCATAGAAAAGGTTGCTTCTGCCACAGCCTCTGGCCACTTCTCTAACTATCTTTCCAAATCATGGTAAGGCCTTCCACTTTCATGGCTGGCAGTGAGTAAGATGAAGTACATCACCAGGGCCAAAATCTCAGGTACATCCTCTGCCAATAGAAATACTGTAGTTTTGCACATGCCACTGCACAATTGACAGGAGATGCACAGTGGGAAGATGAGGAAGACAACAGAGAGTGAAATAAGGGAAGGAGAAGAAGGGATGGACTTCAGGTATAATACAGTGAAAACAGAAATGGGGCTACAGAGAGTCAAACACCATGTCCCTAGCATTTGAAGATCGTATGAGGGGCCACAGGGATTGCTCAGAATTCAGAGTAAGTATGGTATGAAGGAAGAGACTCTAAAGGAGAAAGACAAGGAGACAGCAACTAGAAAGGCAGGAGAGTAACACATGTCGAAGCTGCATTCAGTAAGTTCAAGGAGCTCAGCCAACAGAAAGAATGAACTCTGCAGTTCAGTGGTATTCAATTCAAATAACTCCTAGGCCAAAATTGCTATTAACTTATGAGAGTCAGTGAGAAAGATCCAAACTTCCATCTCTGAGCTCTCCCACTTCTTTCCAGGCAGCATGGAAGGAAAATGCCAGCTATCATTGAGCAGCTCAAAGTCTCAGTGGAGTGGTACTAGTCTCACATCTCTCCTCCTGTTTGTCCTTCTTCTGCCTAGTATAAATTGATCTGGGAAATGTTTACAGGCACTGTGTACCAATAGATCTCTGGCTCCCAGATAAGAAGAGCTGTTTTATTCAGCATGAACATTTCAGTTCTGTCAGTCATGGAAAAGGACATGAAGGTGCTCATATTACACATCCAGAAATCCGGAATGAAGCAAAGGTAGATAGATCATAGAGTCATAGGGTCATTTAGGTTGGAAAAGACTTTCAAGATCATTGAGTCCAATCATAAACCTAACCCTGCAAAGCCCACTGCTAAACCATATCCCTAAGTGCTAAAAGCAGACAAACACACACCCACACCTCTAGTAAATACGCCGCCAGCAAAGATTTCTCATAACCTCACAACAAATGATCTGACCCATATTGTTTTCCACTTTCCCGCAGCCAAGAATAACTTGGTATAGGTATAGATACAAGTGTGAAAGCATAGAGCTAAAAAGAAAACAAGAGATATAGGTCTGTTTGATCAAGGCTCCCTATAGGTCCTTCAGTAATCCAAACCTGAGAGTTCCTTCTTTGCTTTGAATTTACTTTCCCTGCTGTGGTGGAGAAAAATGCACCACTCCTTGAGTAACAACACATTTTCTAGGAGCCTTGTTTTCTTTCCTTTCTGCGTGTTGTTAAGAACTGAGCATCAGCTCTCCTTCAGCTCAGCAGGCTCAGTCTTGTTTTGCAAGAATATCAATTAACTATCAGTACATTTCTCATGTCAACTGCATCTTTCAGATTAACCTTTTAAAGACCTCTGATGCATAGGAGAGGTTGAGGGGGGTTGAAATAGAGAATTTGGGGTCGTTTTTATAATTGAAATTTGGCTACAGAGTTAGCAACATTCCAAACACAAGACATCACAATAAACCATGCTTTTTCATATTAGACATGAGCACAGGTGTGTTGCAGGGATCCAACAGTGACTCCCCACTTAGTTGCGTACTGGCTTTCTTACTGACTAGATGCTGCTATGGTTTTTATTCTTATAATTAATGCTAAAAATGGTAGTAGTAGTAATAATGATAATAATAATAATAATAATAAT
>WAAF01007340.1:0-41976 GCA_013400475.1 Tricholaema leucomelas
TTGGTGATACTGTGAGACTGTGAAGATGACTATTTAAAAATCACTTTCTTGGTGAGTGAGTACAGATTTTCCTCCCTAACTTATTCCACAAGGTACTGCTTAGCTCATGAAAACTTTTTTACCTAAGATTGATACAAACTGAACCTAAGATCCAAGAAAATCGATGTTTTGCTTCATCATCTATGTCAAAGATTCTTCAGATCAGATTCTCTTATGGGTTATCATTATAGATGAGAAGCCTGCCACATAAGGAAAGGCTGAGAGAACAGTTTGTTCAGCCTTGAGACACAAAGGCTTAGGTTAGATGGAGAGAGTTTATTGCTGTACTGCAGTATTTAAAGGAAAGCCTGGCTGAGGCACTTAGTGCCATGGTCTAGTTGACTGGATAGGGCTGGGTGCTAGGTTGGACTGGATGAGCTTGGAGGTCTCTTCCAACCTGGTAGATTCTATAATTCTATGATTCTAAAGAGTGTCTACAAAGAGAGATATCTACAAATTCTCTATTTACAAGGAGATATATGGCAATGTGTCTTGGTAGTGGGTGCAGGTAACTCATGAGGAAATTCCCATTGGACACAAAACAATATTTCACTGTGAAAACAATCAGGTATTTCATAGAATCAAACAGGTTGGAAGAAACCTCCAAGATCATCCAATCCTACCTAGCACCCAGCCTTATACAGGTTCTTAAACACTGGAGGCTGCCCAGAGATGCGTTTAAATCCCCATCCCTGGAGGTGTTTAAAAGAGGCAGAGACATGGTGCTGAGGGACATGTTTTAGCACCAGCCTTGGCAGAGTTAGAGAATGGTTGGACTCAATGATCTTAAATCTCTTCTCCAACCAAAAGGATTCTGTATTTCTGTGACTCTGATCTCATGTGCTCATACCAAAGCCAGTGAAGTTACTGGAGCTCACCCCAAGCGCCAATCAAGGACAAAATTCAAGTGTTTTGCTGAGCAAGGTAATTTCTAAAAGGGCTGAAGGGATGTCTTCCTCAGCTGTTGAAAATGCAGTGGAGTTTGTCTCAGCTTGGAATAATCTCCCTAGGGAAATAGTGAATTTCCGAACACTTGACACTTTAGATTCAGCTGAACATGGTGCTGGGCAATCTTGTCCAGATCACGCTTTTACCAAGATGTTTGGAGCAGGTGATCCTTGAGATCTCTTCCAATCTGGTGTTTTATAATCTATAATGACACTCTTCAAATTACATTCCAAGAAATAGCTTTGTGATGCGACGTCTGATGGGACACACAGTACAAAGTGGGGGCAGAAACTGCAGGCAATGGAGTAGTACTGGAATGCCTTTTCCAGTAGAACCTTGTTAAGAATCATAGAATGGTTTAGGTTGGAAGGGACCTCAAGGATCATCCAGCTCCAACCCCCTGCCATAGGCAGGGACACCTCCCACTAGAGCAGGCTGCTCAAGGCCTCATCCAGCCTGGCCTTAAACGCCTCCAGGGAGGAAGCATCCACAACCTCCCTGGGCAACCTGTGCCAGTGTCTCACCACCCTCACTGTAAAGAACTTCCTCCTAACATCCAGTCTAAATCTCCCCTCTGCCAGCTTAAACCCATTCCCCCTCGTCCTGACATTACCAGACCTTGTCAATAGTCCCTCCCCAGCCTTCCTGTAGGCTCCCTTCAGATACTGGAAAGCCACTCTAAGGTCTCCTCGAAGCCTTCTCTTCTCCAGGCTGCAGAGCCCCAACTCTCTCAGCCTGTCCTCATAGCAGAGCTGCTGCAGCCCTCTGAGCATCTTCGTGGCTCTCCTCTGGACTGGCTCCAGCAGTTCCATGTCCTTCTTGTGCTGGGGGCTCCAGAACTGCACACAGTACTCCAGGTGGGGTCTGAGGAGAGCAGAGTAAAGGGGGAGAATCCCCTCCCTTGCCCTGCTGCCCACACTGCTCTTGCTGCAGCCCAGCACAGGGTTGCTGTCTGGGCTGCATGTGCACACTGCAGGCTCATGTTGAGCTTTTCGTCAACCCAGACCCCCAGGTCCTTCTCCTCAGGGCTGCTCTCAGCCATTCACCACCCAGCCTGTATCTGTGCCTGGGATTGCACCGACCCAGGTGCAGGACCTTACACTTGGCCTTGTTAAACGTCATGAGGTTGGCCTGGGCCCACCTCTCCAGCCTGTCCAGGTCCCTCTGGATGGCATCCCTGCCCTCCAGCAAGTCAGCTGTGCCACACAGCTTGGTGTCATCTGCAAACTTGCTGAGGGTGCACTCAATTCCTCTGTCCATATCACTGACAAAGATGTTAAAGAGCACTGGTCCCAGCACTGACCCCTGAGGAACACCACTTGTCACCGGTCGCCAGGTGGACATTGTGCCATTGATCACCACCCTCTGCATGCGACCATCCAGCCAATTCCTTATCTAGTGAGTGCTCCACCCATCCAGTCTGTGCTTTTCCAGTTTGGTGACCAGGATGTCATGTGGGACAGAGTCGAATGCCTTACTCAGGTCCAGGTAGACGACATTAGAATTCTGTGGATCATGAACATTTCTTTTCCCTCTTCCTCCTAGTCACAACGTATTTTTTTTAGTAAAATGATGACAACAGATGCCCTGATAAATGACACTTCCAAACACTCTATTACACAAAGAATATATCTTAAAGTGAAATAGTATAATACAAATAGGTCAAATATTCACTGTCTAAAATTGTATTTAATTGGGTCTTTATGTGTCATGGATTTCATAGAATCATAGAATGGTTTAGGTTGGAGGTGACCTCAAGGATCATCCAGCTCCAACCCCCGCCATAGATTTTATATAGTTCAAGACAACAGTGACCTCTAAACCTCTAAAAGCTTCCAGATGCAGAAATAAACTATGTTTTTAAAAGATTTCCCAGTTAATTTCTTCTCTCTGTAAATCCCATTTAATTAAAAAACATATATAAAAATTAGTTTTGACTTCTCTGAAACAGCTTCTCTGAAAATAAATTACCTTCACATTTATAAATTTGCATTTTAATTTAAATTTTATCTACCTAATTCTTGTAGTCTGTATATTTTTCTTTGCTTTTGCCCACTTGAAGACTATTGAAAGTCTGAAGAAGAGGAGGCTCAGAGGTGATCTTATTGCTATCTACAACTACCTGAAGGGAGGTTGTAGCCAGATGGGGGTTGGCCTTTTCTCCTAAGCAACCAGCAACAGAACAAGGGGACACAGTCTCAAGTTGTGCTGGGGTAGATCTAGGCTGGATGTTAGGAGGAAGTTGTTGCCAGAGAGAGTGATTGGCATTGGAATGGGCTGCCCAGGGAGGTGGTGGAGTCACCGTCCCTGGAGGTGTTCAAGAAAAGCCTGGATGAGGCACTTAGTGCTATGTTGTTGATTGTCTAGGGCTGGGTGCTAGGTTGGACTGGATGATCTTGGAGGTCTCTTCCAACCTGACTGATTCTATACTAATATGGTAGTAGTGAGGCTGTAACATGGCTACATCAGATTTTGTGATTTTGGGGAAGATGTTTAATTACTGAACGAATTGTTCATAAATTTTCAGGCTTATTGGAGCTACTACCCACAGCATTTAAGTATGCAGATCAACCAAATTCCCTCAGCTGCTTGCCTTTCATTTCCTTTAGAACCTTAAGCATCCACTGCACCTCATCTATATTCAGCAAATCTTTCTTTACTGTGAGGATGTTTAAATCAGCAGAGTCCAATAAATCTTCATGACCATTAAAATTATCTACCAACCGAATGAGCACAGATAGTAATCAAGCTGTTGATGACACTTGTTTAATGAAAACTTGTTTGGAAAAATTGCCCTTTTAAAAGGGTAGTAGCTCATTTTCCTTTGGAACAATCTTTTTGATCACTTAACCAATAGATCTACACTTTCCATCCAGCTGCGATTCAGAGAAGCATTCTATTTCTTTGGTCTTAAACTCAATGAACCATTTTTTTCATGCTATAAGATAATAACTCTAGAAACATTTGCTACAGAGTGGCTTTTGCTGAGCACACAGCAATGTAAAAGATGCTTAATGTCATGTTTTATCGCTGGTGCCTTTATGGCCTATGTTTTTTTATGGCATGTAACATTTACGGTTGCGTTTTTCTACTTCAATATCCAGCAAACAACTGAAAATATTACAGAGATGCTGTAGCTGATGAAAACAATGCAACACTACACTGTGTAAGTAATGTCTGAACTGTGAAGACATATTTTTAGTTGCAACTTTTGAAAAAGGCTTTGTTTGTGTCTTTTACATTGAAGAACCACTAGTGTATCCAGACAAAACACCTATGTTGATCACTCAAATAGATCAAGAAGCACTGTGGTGGTTTGGGTGTCCCCTGCCCCCCCAACACTTTAGAAATCACCCAGACTAGACTCAGCTGGCTCTGGAAATATGAATGAAGCTTATATTTACAACTAGCACAATATACAAGCAGATATTTACAGTATATACAGTTATAGACAGAAATATACAAGGTAAAAAGGTAATACAGAAACACAACAGCCCTCCCAGAAACCTGAGTCCCCAGGAGGGGCTCCCAACCACCCCCTCACCTTTCCCCTACGCCTCTCAACCTTACCCCAGTCCCAAGGAAGAATGGAGGCTTGGCCAGGAGGGTTAAGAAGCAAAGGTGGATCAGCCAAAGCAAATGGAGGGTGAGGTTAGAAAGCAAGATGGAGTTCAGCCAGCAGCCCCAGAGCTCCCCAGCAGGTGAAGAGCGAAGGGCAAAGTGAAGTGACTTTATCTATGTTTTCCTTTTCTTTTTCACACATCTCAGCAAGCCTATGAGGGAAGTAGACCTCACCATTGTTTTCATTTCACATCCTATGATCTATTCCTTCTCACCAAAACGTTCTAGCTAGGCTCAAACTAGCACAAGCACATTTGTGTGCTAATGTACTCTATGCAACAGCTTCACCTGCGTAGCATTGTGTATACCACATAATCAGGCTCTTCTGTAATTCCTCTTTTTCTATTTCCATTCTGTTCTGCTCTTCTGCTTCATTCACAGGAGGGAAAATCATTTACAGCAGACAACACCACAGATACAGTAAATTTTCTATCTAATATTGAGTACAAGGCTAAATGACAGGGAACTGCTACGACTTACCTGTTCTTTACATTTATTTAGTCCTCTCTATCTTCTGGTTTTTAGTTTTTTTTAATAACCCTCCAGAAACCTATATATAAATGCATCCTTAATTGCATCCTTCCTCTAAGAATCCTCTGAGACTAAAGCAAAACATAAATGGCCACAGGTAATCTCCTTTACCATTAGTATTTGCTCAAGTATAGTCAACCAGGTTAGAAGAGATCTCCAAAATCATCCAGTCCACTCTATCACCCAGCCCTATCCAGTCAACCAGACCATGGCACTAAGTGCCTCAGCCAGGCTTTTCTTGAACACCTCTAGAGATGGCAACTCCACCACCTTCCTGGGCAGCCCATTCCAATGGCAAATCACTCTCTCTGGGAACAACTTCCTCCTAACATCCAGCCCATACCTCCCCCAGCACAACTTCAAACTGTGTCCAGTCTTTATATCCATGCTTTACATTAACAAACTATGTGTGCAGACACATCGTGGCACTTGGTGCCATGGTCTAGCCTTGAGCTCTGTGGTAAAGGGTTGGACTTGATGATCTGTGAGGTCTCTTCCAACCCTGATGATACTGTGATACTGTGATAATTTGCTTGCAGAGAAGAGACTGAAATAATTTTTAATGCACTGATTACTGTTTCACTTTCACTGCACATTAGTATTGTTTCAGTTTAATCAGATTCACTTGTGTGCTTCATGGTTGGTTACTGTAATTTTAAGCAACACAAAAGAAAGTAGTTTTTCAGTTGATTCTGTGTGTGACATTGGTATTGCAACATCTGGCATGTTTAAAAAGCAAGTAGCAAGTTACTCAATAAACACAGGTACTTCAGAAATGTTACTATTAATGTCCATAAGAATATGGAAGAAAGGAAAACATTCCTTATTTTGAGAGTGGTAGAGCAAGGGAACAGGCTGTCCAGAGCAATTATGGAGTATCTAGAGGCATTCAAAACATGCCTGAACATATTTAGTCTAGGTAACCATGCTCTAGCAGAGTAGGACTACATGTTCTTCTCCTGGTAGGGCATAAATCCTGCCAGGACGGTTTAACCCTTGCTCTCCTCCTCCTGATGTGGGTCTGGGAGTGAGTCAGATGCGCAAACAATAAGAGTTTGGCCCCAGCAAAGCCTTGAGGGCTGGAGGACTTAGCACCACATGGCAGGTGTCTTGTGCTGCCCTCAATGTGCCTGCATGGTCAAAGGATGCACCAAGCTTTGAATTCATTGGCCAGAACAATGATGCCAGTGCCTATTGGCCAGACTGAGTTTCAAAATGAAGTATTTAAAGGGGGATGATTTAAGAACTGCACCTTTCTGCATTAGCCTTTCTGCACGGAGCCTTCCTGCCTCTCCTCGTTTGTGGCTCGTTAAAGGCTGCCACGTCTACAAAGCTCACACTTGCCAGCTTAGCAGCATCTCTCCCCTCTGTCTGGAATATTCTATATGCTACCCTGGGATCACTATCATGAGTTTGAAAGCATCTTTGATACAGGAGACTTAATTAGGGACCAAAAGAATCATGAGTACATCTGCTGGAGTGAATGGCAAGACTCCATAAGCATAGTTAGAATTCTTCCTGTTTCATGTTACTATTTCCCAAGTTCTAATTGTTTAAACTGTTTAATACTGTGCAATTATTTCCTGTCGACTGAAAACCCAAAGAATCTCAGGATCATCTTACCCATTTTTTTAATATTAATAAAAAATGAATATACAGATATTAATAACTCATAGCAATTATTAATTTCTAATGCAGTTCTTCAAAGGTCCTTTCCAACCCCTTACCTTTCTGTGATGTTTAGATAGCTGATCCTTTCCTTGCAACTACCTAAGAGTCTTGCATCAACTACCTAAGAGTCTTGCATCTGTAATCCTAGAATCTTCTTTACTGTTTAGTTACTGTATCACATTATGATTATTATCTGACATAATTCCAATAGCTCTACTTGGACACAATGCTTTCCATTTATGGCATATTTCAAGTGAAGTCACAGTGATATTCCTAGAGGAATAATATAGTATAGGAAGGTAAGATACTCCAAAATCTATTTTACAGCTTTATGTAAATTCTGTACTGCTAAGATAGTCCTGTCATTATTTAATAACTCTCACTTACTGCTGGTATTCAAGATATTAGTAATCATAATGTTATGTTCCTCAGAAAAAAAATAACCCCACTGTTTCCTAAAGTAAAACGGAATTTATGTTGCCTCATTTAGTTGTCTGAAATGGTGGCAGTGATGGAATCAGTACTGTCTTCACAGTATCACAGTAATACCAAGGTTGGAAAAGACCTCATAGATCATCAAGTCCAAGCCATTACCACAGAGCTCAAGGCTAGACCATGGCACCAAGTGCCACGTCCAATCCTGCCTTGAACAGCTCCAGGGACGGTGACTCCACCACCTCCCTGGGCAGCCCATTCCAGTAGCCAATGACTCTCTCAGTGAAGAACTTTCTCCTCACCTCAAGCCTAAATTTCCCCTGGTGTAGCTTGAGGCTGTGTCCTCTTGTTCTGGTGGTGGCCACCTGAGAGAAGAGAGCAACCTCCTCCTGGCTACAATCACCCCTCAGGTAGTTGTAGACAGTAATGAGGTCTCCCCTGAGCCTCCTCTTCTCCAGGCTAAGCAATCCCAGCTCCCTCAGCCTCTCCTCATAGGGCTTGTGCTCGAGGCCTCTCACCAGCCTCCATTACTGGATAGAGAAAAGCACATTCAGAGCACATTTTCTTACTACATGTGTCGGTTTGAGGGCAACTGGAATATTTTAATGAGAGAAATTCAGTTGTGAACAGAAAATAACAAAAAAATCTCTATAATTCATTGGTTTGCTGACAATGATGAAAAGCCAAAACATCAACAATTTGCCCCACTCTGATCTAGGATGCTGGATCTATTTGCCCCATCCTCATTCCGCTTTAGTATCTTTTCTACTAATCTACGCTAACAAAAAACAACATAAGCTTTGTTGACTGTTTTGTTTGTTTGTCACGGAAAGTAGAAGGAGAAAGAGAGGGCATCTTTGAGCCCTTCTGGACAGCTTGATTTGTCTGTGAGGAGGTTGGATTTCTGTATTGTTTCTAATTTGTATGTAGTTGTAAATACATGCAAAAAATATTGTGTATATAAACTTGTAAATTTTGCTTTGCTGTAAACATAGCTTCATCTTACTTTCTATGCTGTCAGAGCTAGTCTGGTAAATTTCATCAGGGGGCAAGGGTGTTCCTGACCTACCACACTACAACATGAGAAGACAAAGTTACCATCTGTGCTAGTTTGAAGCTAGATGGAATATTTTGTTGAGAACAATTAGATTATAGGCTGTGAAAAGGAAACAATGGTGATGGCTACTGCACTTATAGGCTTGCTGAGATGGATAAAAACAAGAACACAAACACAGATAACAAAGTCTCTCACTGCACTTTTCTCTCTAACCTGCCATCTGTGTAATTGATCTTTCTGCTTTCTAACCCCTGGCCGACCCTCCAAACTCACCTTGACCGTANTCTGTCCCTCTGCACCTAATTTTTTTTTTTAATGGTTAATCAATTTCTGCCAGATTTAAGGTGAGTTAAACTCTCAAAGACAATTTATCTTGTGTTTTATCAGTCAGTTGGCTGGGAAGGAAAGGCTGGCCCATATACTTCCAGTCTGAGAAAAGCTTCAGCTCATTAGCTCTCTGTTTGGCCTGTTTGTCCAAAAAAAAAAAAAAACCCAACCAAAACAAAACCAACAACAAAACAAAACACCCAAATGGATCAATGTATACTGCTTCTCTTATGTAAACTGTTAGTTAATGAGTGAATGAAGGAGTGTGTGGTGTCCTGAAAACAGAATGTGAAAGGTCAGAGCGAAAAAAGGAAGGGAAGTGTGGGAAGAGAGAGTGAGATTTGCCATTGGAATGGGCTGCCCAGAGAGATGGTGGAGTTGCCAATCCTGGAGATGTTCAAGAAAATACTTAAATGGGGCACTTAGTGCCATGGTCTACTTGATTGGACAGGGCTGCGTGATAGGTTGGACTGGATGATTTTGGAGGTCTCTTCCAACCTGGTTGATTCTATGAAATACTGGAATAGAAAATACAGATACAGGATATATGTCATAGGAGATGTAGACAATTAATTTTGTCATTAGACAATTATTTTGTCTAATGTCTAATTATTTTGTCTTTAGACAATTTATTTTGTCATTAGAGAATAGTACAAAAATATACAGGACAACAAGCTGGATTTTGAGCAGTGAAAACAGTGCAATTTCATCACACTTGTTATAGATAAATGCTAGAGAAACTGCTCACCCTGTTGATTGTCTGATTCAACAGTTTACAGCTGACCTCTACCAATGTATCATAGTATGCCTTGTTTTATACTGTACTTATATTGATTTGCACTCACAGCAAGCCCAGCGTATTGCTGAGCTCTCTATAAAGCCTATGCTTCTTAAGTCTCTGCTCAAATGTAACTGATATTGCTATGGAATATAGAGTAACTTGCATTGCACCTTAGAAAATAAGAGGTATTTTGATTCTGTTTGTTCATTTCTTGATCACAAGCTCTTTAAGAGCAGTCATTCACTGTTTATTTATATGTCACTAAGTTATTGGAGGCATTAAAGGACATGACGTTAGCTGCAGTTACAAAGGAGCAACCATGACAGGATTGTTTCATGTTGCATTTGAGCTACTATAAAATATTGAAAAAGCAAGAATATTTGGAGTGTGACACTGGCCACTTGTAAGTCTCATCAGCCATTTATCATCTTAGAACTTGTGTAAGTATTGAACATGAGCCAGCAGTGTGCCCAGGTGGCCAATAGAGCCAATGGGATCCTGGCCTGCATCAGGAATGGTGTGGCCAGCAGGAGCAGGGAGGTCATTCTGCCCCTGTACTCTGCACTGGTTAGACCACACCTCGAGTACTGTGTTCAGTTCTGGGCCCCCCAGTTTAGAAGGGACATTGAAATCCTTGAGCGTGTCCAGAGAAGGGCAACGAGGCTGGTGAGAGGCCTCGAGCACAGCCCTACGAGGAGAGGCTGAGGGAGCTGGGATTGTTTAGCCTGGAGAAGAGGAGGCTCAGGGGAGACCTTATTGCTGTCTACAACTACCTGAGGGGTGGTTGTAGCCAGGGGGAGGTTGCTCTCTTCTCTCAGGCAGCCAGCACCAGAACAAGAGGACACAGCCTCAAGCTACACCAGGGGAAATTTAGGCTTGAGGTGAGTAGAAAGTTCTTCACTGAGAGAGTCATTGGCTACTGGAATGGGCTGCCCAGGGAGGTGGTGGAGTCGCCGTCCCTGGAGCTGTTCAAGGCAGGATTGGACGTGGCACTTGGTGCCATGGTCTAGCCTTGAGCTCTGTGGTGAAGAGTTGGACTTGATGATCTGTGAGGTCTCTTCCAACCCTGATGATACTATGATACTATTTTTTAAGCAACAGGAGAATCACTGCTCCAGATTCTAAACTTCATTATACCCTCACTGTGACATGCAGATGTTAAATAAGAGAGTAATTGCTCTAAAGAGATAGGAGAAACTTAATCTATAATTAAACCATAAGTGTCTATTTCCACATGAATATGTAGTTTCGCTACTTTGCCTCTTATATCATTTACTAGTTCCTAGATTTTGGTGAATGATGGTTTGGTTTTTTTACCCCTGAGTTGTTGTCTCCTTGAAGCAGGAGCCCAGTTCTATTTCTTTGTTTCAGGCCACTGACAACACTGCTGCAGCAGTATAGCAGTGACAGGAGGCTGCAGTAAATAGGTCAGAGCAATTATCTCACAACTTTGCTTTCAATTTCCTCTCACTTTAGGACATTAGGTGTAGACTTGGTGATGAAAATATCTTTGTCCAGCTCAGCAACATGCTGTGAGAGGCTGCTTATGGAGTAAGATATTGAAAAAGACAGCAGCATGAGGAAGTGGAAAAAATATAACATGAGAGACAAAGTGAAAATGTCTTTGACATTAAAGCAGTATAAAAGGGTGAGATCTGACTCTCTTTGAACTCACTACCATAAATCAGGAATAATGTTATCAAAGCAGTGAATTTGACATTGGTTTATCCAAGAAGATATTTCAAGTTGTATTTTCAAACATTCCTACCTTATTATTTAGGGAAATAAAATATGACTAATTAACATGATTGGGTGAAAGCTGCTTCTGGAAAACTAAGTATTAAGATGGTATTGTTTTATTTTTACTTTATTGGCAATGCATTTTAAGAAGTACCTAACTACTTGTGAATCTTGCCTGTCAGTGTACCATGCCTATACTAACATCAGCTCTTCCACTATTGTTCTCTTTGAAAAAAAACAAACCAAGAAGCTGTGTATTTTGACTTGGAGAAGGACTTAGCAAATAGTTTGAACTCCATGATGTTTCAGGAGCTGACACATGTGAGCTAGTGTGGCTGTTTGAGCTAGATTTCTAGCTCAGACATAAAACTAGGAACAGAGGAACTTAGAAGAGTATTGGAGTCTGAGTGGAGAGGTGAACATTCCAGGGACAGGCCATAAAATGGCAACAATGGCTAAGTTAATACAATTTCACTGGAGCATCAAAAGCTTTATATCTGGAAGCACAGCTTGTAACTTCCCCTTTTGCTGCTTCTGCTATGCCTGCTGCTATCTTCTTCTGCTGTTGTTTCAGCTGCTGCTTTGCAGCCACTTGACCCCATCCCCATCTTCTTTAAGGTTATTGTATTCTGCAGTAGTTTGTTCTCCTTATACTGTTATTTAAAAAAAAAATGCAGTTCCTTTTTTCTATTTTCAGCTATACAAATTCAGAGTTGTAGTGAATTTACTCTAACGGGGGAGGGACCCGCTCTAACCCATCACAGCTGGGATGATGCAGGGATGTATTTGACTTAGCAAGGCCTTTGACACTGTCCCCCACAGCAAACTGCTGGCTAAGCTGTCAGCCCACGGCTTGGATGGCAACACTCTGTGCTGGGTGAGGAACTGGCTGGAGGGCTGAGCCCAGAGAGTGGTGGTGAATGGTGTCACATCCAGCTGGCGGCTGTCACTAGTGGTGTCCCTCAGGGATCGATGCTGGGCCCCATCCTCTTTAACATCTTCATAGATGATCTGGATGTGGGCATCGAGTCAGTCATCAGCAAGTTTGCAGATGACACCAAGCTGGGGGCTGATGTGGCTGGGTTGGAGGGCAGAAGGGCTCTGCAGCGGGACCTTGACCGCCTGGACAGATGGGCAGAGTCCAATGGGATGGCATTCAATGGCTCCAAGTGCAGGGTGCTGCACTTTGGCCACAACAACCCCATGCAGAGATACAGGCTGGGGTCGGAGTGGCTGGAGAGCAGCCAGACAGAGAGGGATCTGGGGGTGCTGATTGATACCCGCCTGAACATGAGCCAGCAGTGTGCCCAGGTGGCCAAGAGAGCCAATGGCATCCTGGCCTGCATCAGGAATGGTGTGGCCAGCAGGAGCAGGGAGGTCATTCTGCCCCTGTACTCTGCACTGGTTAGACCACACCTTGAGTACTGTGTCCAGTTCTGGGCCCCCCAGTTTAAGAGGGACATTGAGATGCTTGAGCGTGTCCAGAGAAGGGCAACGAGGCTGGGGAGAGGCCTCGAGCACAGCCCTATGAGGAGAGGCTGAGGGAGCTGGGATTGTTTAGCCTGGAGAAGAGGAGGCTCAGGGCAGACCTTATTGCTGTCTACAACTACCTGAGGGGTGGTTGTGGCCAGGAGGAGGTTGCTCTCTTCTCTCAGGTGGCCACCACCAGAACAAGAGGACACAGCCTCAGGCTGTGCCAGGGGAAGTTTAGGCTTGAGGTGAGGAGAAAGTTCTTCACTGAGAGAGTCATTGGCTACTGGAATGGGCTGCCCAGGGAGGTGGTGGAGTCGCCGTCCCTGGAGCTGTTCAAGGCAGGATTGGACGTGGCACTTGGTGCCATGGTCTAGCCTTGAGCTCTGTGGTGAAGGGTTGGACTTGATGATCTGTGAGGTCTCTTCCAACCCTGATGATACTGTGATACCATGACTTTTCCATAACTGCTATTTCATTGAACTGAAAATTAGTGATTCTGCTATACAGAAATGCAATAAGCGTTGATCAATTCAACCAACAAATTAAACTGATCAATCAGCTTATACCTGGTGTTCTTGATACATGAAGCTCATCTAAAATGCTGAAAACTCATACATCACATGACCTAAAGCAGAATTCCATCAGAAACAGTTGTATCTGTTTCACTGATGATGGAAGAACTTGCAAGTAGAGGTTTTCTTTTTTGTTGTTATTTTTGACTAGTTTCTTTTAGCAATACTGAAGCAGGGATAAATATCACAAAATTGAGGCATTTTGCTAGGCAACTCAGTGTGATCCGCAGCTGATAATTTCTCTTATTTCTAAAACTCTTTGTAAGAGAGAACTTGTTAAAATATAGAACCTGGAAACAGAAATGTGATGGTTTGGGTGTTCCCTATTCCCCCACCCAGACTAGACTCAGCCTGCTCTGGAAATTGAATGAAGCTTTATATTTACAGCTAGCACAATATACAAACAGATATTTACAGTATATACAGTTATAGACAAGGTAAAAGGTAATACAGAAACACAACTCCCCTCCCAGAAACCAGAGTCCCCTGGAGGGGCTCTCAACCACCCACCTCCTCCCACCCCTCTACCTTACCCCAGAAGTTGCCTTGTGCCCAAGGAAGAATGGAGGGTCTGCCAGGGGGGTTAGGAAGCAAGTGGATTAATCAGGTTAGGTTAGAGAGAAATGCAGCTCAAAGCCTGGACAGAGAGCAACTCCCAACTACCTTATCTATGCTTGGATTCTTGCTCTTATATCTCTCAGCAAGCCTATGAGTGAAGCAGACATCACCATTGTTTCCCTTTCACAGCCTGTAATCTAGTTCTTCTCACCAAAACATTCTAGCTAGCTTCAAACTAGCAGAAGAACCAAAAGCGAACACTTTATTAAATAAGAAGCACAAGCCACAGTTTACCCAAAGGTTTTATGTTTGCATTGTCCGTGCTTAGCATGGAAAACTGCATTAACTCATTCCAGATTCCTCCATTCAATTATCATCCTATTTGCAGTACAATTTCAGAGAAAAGCCTTCTGGCCTAGTTGGACAATTGTAGCAGTAGACCTAAAACCTGCTTATCTCAGTAGAAACTGTTTAATGTCTGAGTATCAAACAGCATAAATTCTAGATATTTAGTCTTTGGGGAGTTTCTGGCCTATTTTCAATACTTTTTATCAGTTTTTAATGTTAGCAAAAGTGGTCATTAACAAATGCTCTTACTGAGCTAATGTTGTTGCCACAAACGCGTCATGACTCTGCCATTACTACTGTTGTAATTGGATGCTGTTTTAACAAGATCTAATTTTTACTTCTTGGTCTTTTTGAGAAAGAAAAAAAAAAAAAGGCTAGAAAAAAGGTTAGTCTCCTAAAGTTATGACAGGCAGATAAAAGAATTGTTCTACTGTGTCTTTGAGAAGGCCTGAGGAATTTGGAGCTTGTAGTCAGCGTCTCCTTTCTGTTGCTTTTATACTGCAGCACTTTAATTCTCATTTGAAAGTCTGACTCTGCTAGCCATGTCTAGCTCTCAAGACAGATGCATAGTTTTAAAAACAGAAGCAAAAAGTGCTTTAAGAGAACAGGACTGACTTAGAGTAAATCCCAACACTACAGACAGTATATGAAAAACAGCAGTTTTAACAAGTCTGAGTGTCAGGTTCTGCACTCTGGCCACGACAGCCCCATGCAGTGCTATAGGCTGGGGACAGAGGGGCTGGAGAGCAGCCAGAAAGAAGGACATGGGGATACTAGTTGGCAACTGACTGAACATGTGCATGCAGTGTGCCCAGGTGGCCAAGAAGGCCAACTGCATCCTGGCCTGTATCAGGAATAGTGTGGCCAGCAGGACCAGGGAAGTCATTCTTCCCCCGTACTCAGCACTGGTCACACCACACCTTGAGTGTTGTGTCCAGTTCTGGGCTCCTCAATTTCAGAAACATGTTAAAGTGCTTGAACATGTCCAGGGAAGGTTGTAGCCAGGTGGGGGTTGGTCTCTTCTCCCAGGCAACCAGTAACAGAACAAGAGGACACAGCCTCAAGCTGCACCACAGCAGGTTTGAACTGGATGTTAGGAAGAAGTTCTTCACAGAAAGAGTGATTGCCCATTGGAATGGGCTGCCTGTAGAGGTGGAGTCACCATGCCTAGAGGTGTTTGAAAGAAGACTGGATGAGGCACTCACTGCCATGGTTTGGCTGATTAGAGGGGTTGGATGATGGGTTGGACTTGATGGTCTCAGGAGTCTTTTCCAGTTTGGTCTCTCAACCCTGTCTGATACTGCTGAGAACTGGTTTTATTCCACATGAAGTAATCACAATCTACTACCTCATTTGAATGATGACATTTCACATCAAATTGGCAGCATAGTATAGGAAAATATTAAAAGATCACAACCTATTGAACTATTTATCTCTGAATAAGGCTAAATAATGATATCATTAGAAAAGAAGAGAAATATTTTAGCAACACTCTTGTTTTTTGAATTAGACATAAACGAGCTCTCAGCTATTAACTTTTATTAGGGATTTTATGAGTGTCCTCATAAATACACTGCTAACTATAGTCTTTCCAAACATGGAACACTGTTCCAATTATGATGAAGATTTCACTTATGCACAGCTCTACTTCCTACAAGTCTGTAGAATAGAATAGAATCAACCAGGTTGGAAGAGACCTCCAAGGTCATCCAGTCCAACCCAGCCCTATCCAATCAACTTAGACCATAGCACTAAGTGCCTGATCCAATCTTTTCTTGAACACCCCCAGGGACGGTGACTCCACCACCTCCCTGGGCAGCCCATTCCAATGCCAATCACTCTCTCTGGCAAGAACTTCCTAACATCCAGCCTAGACCTCCCCTGGCACAACTTGAGACTGTGTCCCCTTGTTCTGTTGCTGGTTGCCTGGCAGAAGAAACCAACCCCCACCTGGCTACAACCTCCCTTCAGGTAGTTGTAGACAGCAATGAGGTCCCCCCTGAGCCTCCTCTTCTCCAGGCTAAACAACCCCAGCTCCCTAAGCCTCTCCTCATAGGGTTTGTATCAGACTTTGGGTAGTAAAGCATGAAGAGTATTCTGTTGAAGAAAGGCAGCCAATAAAAAACAGAAACAGCAAGAGTGTTTCAAGTGATGAGACCTGATAACTAATAATATGTAGTTGAAAAACAAAAATCACAGAATTAACTAGATTAGGTTGGATCCTATGATTTCAATGGTCCCTATCCTTACCTAACAGCATTTGATTTGCTAGACCATGGCACTAAGTGTCACCTTCCCCTCCATACTGTAAATGTCTTATTTTGCCTACAAACTAAATAAGCTGTGCAATAGGCAGGTCTTTGAAGACTAGGAGCAGGAATACATACACCAGGCAGCAGAGTACTAATGAATCTCAGACTCCATTTGCAACTTAGGTTTTTAGTATTTCCATGGGAGAAATGACTGATGGATAAGTGCTGTTGGATGCCTTAGTTCTAATCCTGCCAATACCTGAGGCACAGTCCAAGAATAAATCCTGTAGATATTGGTAGTGTGGTATGGAAACAGCTTTCCCCAAGGCTGCATTCCTCACTAATAGAAGTCCTCTCTAGATATATTGCTAGAGGGATGGCAACCTTTGCCTTTATAGAAGAGGTCTCAAATGAGAGCTGATTACACCTTCTACAACAACACAAAAAGTGAACCCCAGCTCTGTACTGCCTATGTGGTTTCAGATCTCTATTCAGTCTCATCAGTCAGGCTATGAAATAATAACAGCTAAAAAGATTTCTATTAAACTAACCAGATGGAAATCTGAAGATTTGACTTAAAGTCTTTGACATTGTAATGAACACTAAGCAGTAGTTATGTTCCTGGCAGTGGAGGCATTTCTTAGATTTTCCTTTAGTACAATCAGACAAGCAGTATAAAATCATGGCCACTACTTGAGAAAGTGTTTTGTTTCATTGGTGAGAAAATGCTAGTCAGTTTCCCCTAAATGTGCAGACATTGCAAAAGCTGAACTTCTAGGACTCCCGTTTCAGCACTGTTTTTCTACACCAGCTTTGACCTGATGACTGACTTTCTCTATTCAGGGACTGCACAGCAAGAATGCTACGCTACTTGGCTTTCACCACAGGTTTTTCAGCAAATAGTAAAGAGTAGATACCAAGAAATCCACAAGAAGGATTCAGTGTCAGTTGGAACTGTCTCTCACATTGCAGTCTTGCACTTGGTGGCTTTCTATGAAAAGGTCCCATCAATAGACAAGGGAGGATCAATTACCATCGCTTACCTGGACCTGAGAAAGCCTTTGACGTTGTTCCACACAACATCCTGGTGCCCAAGCTGGTAAAATAGGAGTTTTATAGATGGACAACTCAGGGGACAAAGAACTGGTTTGACAGCCACACTTAAAGAATGACTGTCAATGGCTCCATGTCCAGGTGGAGGCCAGTGACAAATGGAGTCTTTCAGGAATCAGTGCTGGGACCAGTCCTTTTTAACCTCTTCATCAATGACATAGACAGTGGCATTACATCCATGAATGATGTTAAAGTGACCATCAGGCCTAGTCCTGCTTAACCAGGGGGCCTAGTGGCCCCCAGCCTTTTGTCCCACTCCCATTCACCCAGTGTGCACCATGGAGACTCACCAGTAATGACAGGAGGAGAATCTCTCTGCGTAGTTGGGCAAGCTCGGGACTTCTGCCTTTTCTGGGGCTGATTATAAAGTGGAGTGGGCAGGGAGAGCAAAGTGGTCACACCTGGGTTGGGAGGAGACTCAACAGAGCCCAGGTGCTCTGGGTTTGAGGGAGAAAAGGTGAAAATGCAGTGTGGGGTGGGAATGAAGCAGGTATGGTGGAAAAGGGGAGACAGTGTTAAAAGGAGGGAAATTGGGAGGAAAAAGATGAAGATAAAAAGAAGATGATGGGGGAAAAGGAAGAAGATGGAAAGGAAAGGAGGGAGATGGAGGAGAAGTGGTATAAAAAAAACTTAGTAAAAGTGAAAACAGGATTGTATAAAAAAATAAACCAAAAACCCAAGGTTGTCCTGCTCTGGCAGGAGGGTTGGACTGGATGATCTTTCAAGGTCCCTGCCACCTCGAATATTCTATGATTCTGTGAACTTAGACTCAAACTAATAGTATAATGAGATGAATGATGTCTAATACTACAATTAATAAGGATTTAAAATTCAGTCTACAAGTGCAACAATGAGTGAGAAAAAATGCCTATGGAACACTGCTTACCTGGGCATCTTTTATTCCTGATTGATGTAAAGAAAGAAAACTCCTAAAAGGCTAAAACTATGAAGAACAGACTGTCAGTCCCAGGACTTTTAACAGTGACTAATACCGTATCAGGGAAAAATTGATGTACAAACTCTGGTTTCAGGCATTTTGTCCCTGTTGGCTGACTAGTGTCCAACCAAGCTCAAAAGCAGCTTTGAAGACCTGTGTTCAGAGACAAGACATAAATGTGTTAGATGATCTAGGGCACAATAAGTAGCATGCAGAGATAAAAAGCTTAGTATATTTCTTCCCAAGTGGTGCATCACATCAAGTAACACACTGCTGAAAAGCTCATAGAACCTTTGACTGTAACTTCTGTAAGACTTCTAATAGGGTAAGATCTGTATGACAAAAAAACAAACTTGTTTTAAAAGTGTACATGTTTTCATATAAGGTCATGCTATGTCCTGAACTGATAGCCTTTCATTTCTTGGTCAAAACGAGAATGAATAGAATAGAATCAACCAGGTTGGAAGAGACCTCCAAGATCATTCAGTCCAACACAGCACCCAGCCCTATCCAGTCAACTAGACCAAGGCACTAAGTGCCTCAGCCAGGCCTTTCCTGAACATCTCAAGGGGCAGTGACTCCACCACCTCCCTGAGCAGCCCATTCCAATGCCAATCACTCTCTCTGGCAAGAACTTTCTCCTAACATCCAGCCTAGACCTCCCCTGGCACAACTTGAGGCTGTGTCCCCTTGTTCCGTTGCTGCTTGCCTGGGAGAAGAGACCAACCCCCACCTGGCTACAGCCTCCCTTCAGGTAGTTGTAGACAGCAATGAGGTCCCCCCTGAGCCTCCTCTTCTCCAGGCTAAACAACCCCAGCTCCCTCAGCCTCTCCTCATAGGGTTTGTGTTCCAGGCCCCTCACCATCCTTGTTGCCCTTCTCTGGACATGTTCCAACACCTCAACATCTCTCTTCAATTGCTGAGCCCAAAACTGGACACAGTACTCAAGGTGTGGCCTGACCAGTGCTGAGTACAGGGGAAGAATAACCTCCCTCGTCCTACTGGCCACACTGTTCCTGATACAGGCCAGGATGCCATTGGCTCTCTTGGCCACCTGGGCACACTGCTGGCTCATGTTCAGGCGGGTATCAATCAGCACCCCCAGATCCCTCTCTGTCTGGCTGCTCTCCAGCCACTCTGACCCCAGCCTGTATCTCTGCGTGGGGTTGTTGTGGTCAAAGTGCAGCACCCTGCACTTGGCCTTCTAAATGCCTTCCCATTGGCCTCTGCCTACCCATCCAGCCTGTCCAGGTTCCTCTGCAGGGCTCTCCTGCCTTCCAGCAGATCCACACCTGCTCCTAACTTGGAGTCATCTGCAAACTTAGTGATGATGGACTGAATCCCCTCATCCAGATCATCAATAAAGATGTTGAACAGGAGCTCAACAGGAAAGTTAAAGAGCCTGTCTTGCTCTACAAGCAATACAGCCAAACAGCAAGATAGATCAAGCTTCCATTTTTAAAAGTCATGAAAATCCATAACATTATTTTTGTTAACAAATTGAGGCAATGCCTTTAGGAAAAAAAAAATCTGATTTGATTAATCAACACTCAGTGTGTGGCTTGAATTTATGATTAACACTATATAACATGTTGACTTTTCAGCTCTAATTGATATTAATGAAAATTAACATTTTTACTGGTTACAAATCAAAATTAACACCTTAATAGGAAACCAAGCACACCACTATTTTTTGAGGGGTTTAACTGTATTTTTATGGAAAACTGTTCCATAATAGAAACATAACTGCATAACCATAGAATCAGTTAGGTTTGGAAGGGACAACAAGGATTATCTAATTCCAAACCCCCTGCCATGGACAGGGACACTCTAGCCTAGATCAGGCTGGCCAGAGCCTCATCCAGCCTATGAGCGGAGGCTGAGGGAGCTGGGGGTGTTTAGCCTGGAGAAGAGGAGGCTCAGGGCTGACCTCATTGCTGTCTACAACTACCTGAAGGGAGGCTGTAGCCATGTGAGGGTTGATCTCTTCTGCCAAGCAACGAGCAACAGCACAAGGGGACAGAGTCTCAAGTTGTGCCAGGGGAGGTCTAGGCTGGATGTCAGGAGGAAGTTGTTGCCAGAGAGAGTGATTGGCATTGGAATGGGCTGCCCAGGGAGGTGGTGGAGTCACTGCCCCTTGAGGTGTTCAAAAAAAGCCTGGCTGAGGCACTTAGTGCTATGGTCTGGTTGACTGGATAGGTCTGGGTGCTAGGTTGGACTGGATGGTCTTGGAGGTCTCTTCCAACCTGGTTGATTCTATTCTACCTTCAGGGGCAGGGCCTCAACCACCTCCCTGGGTAACCCAGTCCAGGCTCTCACCACTCTCACATTGAACAACTTCCTTCTCACCTCCAGTCTGAACCTACCCACCTCCAGCTTTGCTTCTTTCCCCCTAGTCCTGTTGCTTCCTGATAGCCTAAAAAGTCCCTCCCCAGCTATTTTGTAGGCCACCTTCAGATACTGATAGGCCACAATAAAGTGACCTCAGAGCCTTCTCTTCTGCAGATTGAACAGCCCCAGCTCTTTCAGTCTGCCCTCACAGGAGAGGTGCTCCAGCCCTTTGAGCATCCCCATGGCCCTTCTCTGGACACGTTCCAGCATGTCCCATATGCAGTACTCCAGGTGGGGTCTCAGCAGAGCTAAGTAGAGGGGGAAAATCACCTCCCTCGACCTGCTGGCCACACTTCTAAAGTAGCCCAGGATCTGGTTGGCTTTCTGGGATGCAAGGGCACACTTCTGGCCCATGCTGAGCTTCTCAATATAGGAAAGATTGTAAAATCGCATAGCAGTAACTTACAAGTGTCTTCAAAATTACTTGTCCTCATTCAAGGTCAAAAAATATAACATGACATACAGGATGCATGGGAAATAACATGGATTTGCTTTATATAGTTGCTTACACCTTACATTTCAGGTAATGTGGGTTATACTGTTAATGGAATAATGAAAAATGTCTCATATAGGATAAAACATTTCTCTACACTATGTCTGTAAAGAGATTTTGCTGGCTGACTTCCTAAAAATGTAAAGCTTGGAGAAGATTTTCTTTTGAAATTACTAAAAAAAAAATTACCTGAGATATTTACAGGGATTTTTAGTATCAGTAAATTCAGATACCAGTCAGGTTTTGATACTCAGTTGTTTAAAATTATTGATTTTATTAAGCCTAATTTTTGTTCCTGTTGCTTGATATTTGTCACAGTAAGTCAGCACTGCAAATTCAGCCTCACGCTCACCTCATGGTGTATCAAGCAAGGACATTACCTCATAGGCATGTCATAATGATGAATTAATTAAAACTGGGGAAGTGATCATATTATACTGATGAACTCTACTGCCAAAGCTAAAAATAAACAGCTTCAAAAATAGCCATGGAACCTTTTAGACTGGCAATTAATTAATTACCTTTAAAGGTATTAATAATTAAAGGCCACCTTTAAAGAAAGGAACAACAACTCAAGGGAATGTAATTATTTCCCAGTTATGCAGCTTCACTATAACAGCTAAAAAAAAAACCACCCCAGCATTCAAAGTGTACAACTTCACATGCCATAGATCAAGGCAGTTCCAAGGAGTTTGGTTCATTTACAACAACCAGACTAAAGCATTTCTTCAGGCTTGTCAAATCAAGTGTCAGTGAAGAGGTGAAATGTCTCAAAGGAATGTAATAACTCATTTGTACAGAAAGCACTCAGCATTTTTGCTTGCTATATTAATTTTACTTTTCCCTGATAAGTATTAAAGATTAAGTATTGGACTGTATCTTCCTAAGCATTAGAATACATCACTCAAACATTGGTGGGAAATTGTTGTAAACTCCTTAATTTTATGCTAATTGAAATCTCTTCTGATTAAATGACTACTACTGGGTCCAAATCTATAGAATCATAAAAATCATAGAATCAAACAGGTTGGAAGAGACCTCCAAGATCATCCAAACCAACTTATAACCCAGCCCTATCCAATCAACTAGACCATGGCACTAAGTGCCTCAGGTTTTTCTTGAACACCTCCAGGGACAGAGAACCCACCACCTCCCTGGGCAGTCCTTCCAGAGTCTCCTACCCCTCAACCTTACCCCAGACATTGCCTTGTGCCCCAACAAAGAATGAAGGGTCAGCCAGGGGGGTTAGGAAGCAAGTGGATTAATCAGACAAATGGTAGGTGAGGTTAGGGAGAAACGCAGCCCAGAGCCCATGCAGTGCCAGAATGACTTACCTACGTTTATACTCTTGTTCTTATCCATCTCAGCAAGCCTGTGAGTGAAGTAGACATCACCATTGTTTTCCTTTCACAGCTTGTGATCTAATCCTTCTCACCAAAACATTCTAGGTAGCTTCAGACTAGCACAATCAAAATTTGTAATAGAATTCTGATAACCTCACTAGAGACAGTGCATAATTTAGGGGTAAGCACATATGTGTCAATAAATTTTAGCCCAGGAAGCTCCTACTCCTTTATATACCAGACAGTGCCATGGGATTGTTGCCGGATTAGAAGTTTAGGCTTGCAGTAAAGTTGCATATGCAAATTACACTGAAATTCAAATGCTGTCATTTATCCTGGATGTACACTGGTCATTGCAGTAATCATAAGAAATCTGCTTAGCCTGTCTTTTGTAGTGCCTGTTGGAATGAGCACTGCTGAACATAAATAATAACAATTGAAGCATGAAATAGCTGAAAGAGCATGGATAAATAATGCTTCTAGACCCCTCAAATTAAAGGAAGCTAAGACACACACAACACTGGAGATGAGCTTCTGAAGTGGGAGCTAGCTCATATGCTGGCAGCTCTGAATTCCAGCCCTTCAGTATCACTTGCTGGAAAATCATCCTATCTGCAAGGATATTTGCAATGATAACCCTGCAAAATTAAAACATTTTGTATTAGTGGTTTTAGAAAACTACAGGTCAGAATCTATAAACTAGGATAAAGGCAAATAGGTTTTCTGTACTCAAGGTTGCTTTTCTCATGCCCAAAGTATAAACATACTCAGAATGTCTGGTGGTTCAGGAGTTTCCCTCCCCTCCGAGACTCACCAGACTAGCTAAGACAGCTGGAAGTAAGATGAAGCTATATATTTACAGCACAGCACATATTCACAAGCATATATACACAACATATCACAGAATCATAGACTCAACCAGGTTGGAAGAGACCTCCAAGATCATCCAGTCCAACCTAGCACCCAGCCCTGTCCACTCAACTAGACCATGGCACTAAGTGCCTCAGCCAGTATTTTCTTCAACACCTCCAGGGATGGTGACTCCACCACCTCCCTGGGCAGCCCATTCCAATGCCAATCACTCTCTCTGGCAAGAACTCCCCCCTAACATCCAGCCTATATCTCCTCCAGCACAACTTGAGGCTATGTCCCCCTGTTCTGTTGCTGGTTGTCTGGGAGAAGAGACCAACACCCACCTGGCTACAGCCTCCCTTCAGGTAGTTGCAGACAGCAATGAGGTCTGCACTGAGCCTCCTCTTACAGATCAGGCAGCCCTGAGACAGCATGTAAGTGAAGAGCTTGGAAACACTGAAACATGCTTTGGGATGCCTGAAAAAATATTCACCTTGTTATATAAACCAGAAACTTTTTATTAGATTAAATGTTTAAGAGTTGAATGTTATGAAAGGTGAAGGACTTCTCAATAAGTGAGTACTTCTGACCTTAATCTTTATTTTAATGTGTATGAGATGAAATAAAAGGAGCAAATGTAGTGAAATCTCAATGTGGCACTTAAGAGTGGGAAAAGAAAGAAAATATTTAAGGCAGGTTAGATATATACAATATATTTATATATCAATTCCTGAAAAAGGCATTATGAAATTAAAAGCACACTTTGTGGAAGTGCAAAATACTTGCACAGATTGTTGCTACATGTTCCTCAATAAGTTTTGGCCTTTAATTTTGTTTCTGCTGCAGAAACAGCAAAGTTAGATACTTATTCAGATAATTTTTTAAAAAAAAGTAATTGCTCTGCATTTTTGTTTTGTGGTTTTGTTTCGTTGATATTGTGGTGGTGTTTTTTTTTCACCCCCAGGCATTTCAGTAATCATTGAAGAATGTAACTGTGCATGAAATAGTACTGAACAAACTCATGTATAAAGGGAGGTACATCACTTCTCATCCTTAGAAAAAAGGTACAGCTGTGCAGCTGATACAAGCCACACTTGGCTGCTTGACTCCTCTGTGCAATCAGAAACAAGTCAATAATAATAATAAAAACCCTTTTCCATATTCAGTCTAGAACTCTGCTCACAACTAACAGTGTAAATCATGTTCTGTTGCAATGGTTACTTTAAGAGCAGAGAAATGAAAAGAGTGATTCGTGTTGAATTGTTCCTTTAGCCACAACAATTTGTATCCTTGAAATTTCCGGGCAAGTGAAGCCCATACTCATTTCCGGGCAAGGGAAGCCCATACTCATTTCCGGGCAAGTGAAGCCCATACTCTTTTCCGGGCAAGTGAAGCCCATACTCATTTCCGGGCAAGGGAAGCCCATACTCATTTCCGGGCAAGTGAAGCCCATACTCTTTTCCGGGCAAGTGAAGCCCATACTCATTTCCGGGCAAGGGAAGCCCATACTCATTTCCGGGCAAGTGAAGCCCATACTCTTTTCCGGGCAAGTGAAGCCCATACTCATTTCCGGGCAAGGGAAGCCCATACTCATTTCCGGGCAAGTGAAGCCCATACTCTTTTCCGGGCAAGTGAAGCCCATACTCATTTCCGGGCAAGGGAAGCCCATACTCATTTCCGGGCAAGTGAAGCCCATACTCTTTTCCGGGCAAGTGAAGCCCATACTCATTTCCGGGCAAGGGAAGCCCATACTCATTTCCGGGCAAGTGAAGCCCATACTCTTTTCCGGGCAAGTGAAGCCCATACTCATTTCCGGGCAAGGGAAGCCCATACTCATTTCCGGGCAAGTGAAGCCCATACTCTTTTCCGGGCAAGTGAAGCCCATACTCATTTCCGGGCAAGGGAAGCCCATACTCATTTCCGGGCAAGTGAAGCCCATACTCTTTTCCGGGCAAGTGAAGCCCATACTCATTTCCGGGCAAGGGAAGCCCATACTCATTTCCGGGCAAGTGAAGCCCATACTCTTTTCCGGGCAAGTGAAGCCCATACTCATTTCCGGGCAAGGGAAGCCCATACTCATTTCCGGGCAAGTGAAGCCCATTCTGAGCAGGGAATTTTGGTAATCTGAAAATGAGTCTGGATTTGTCTGAAAGGGTTTTGAAACTATCTTCCCTCTGTCAAGGTTGTATTTGGTTGGACAACTGATAGATGACAAATGTCATGACCCACCAATATTATCTCTCTGCATACACACATTTTTAGTGGAAGATTTTGGTTAATTCATGTCCTGCTACTTTCAAAATTGAGAAGGAAAAAGTAAATAATATTGAGATCAAGACTTCAGAGAATGTTTTCCAGATTGGAGAAATGATGAAAGGTTCAAAACCACCACCATCAACCCAGAGCTGTTAGACTATTTATTCTATAGCAAATGTATCTCTACGGCAGTCATTTCCTTCTTCTGTTCTTAAGGTCATATGAGAAATGCTAAAGCTATCTCCACTGGAAGCAGCAAACTTCTTTAAGGCAGGACCAGAAATCCCCCTGTCCCTAGAATAGAATCAATCAGTTTGGAAGAGACCTCTGAGGTCATCCAGTCCAACCTAGCACCCAGCCCTAGCCAGTCAACCAGACCATGGCACTAAGTGCCCCATCCAGTCTTTTCTTGAACACCTCCATGGACGGTGACTCCACCACCTCCCTGGATGCCATTCCCATGGCAAATCACTCTCTATGGGAAGAACTTCCTCCTAACAGGAAGCCAGAAGCATATAGGGATATATATTTGCAAATGTTGCTACAGGAAGGAAATAATTTGTGCAGTTACAGTGATGCCTATTGCAACAGAATAATGCATGATCATATTGCATTGTTGCACAAAGTCCACAGCATGCTATAGTCTTCTACAGATAGTGCAGTATCTGCTGTGGGGGGGGGGGGGGGGGGAAAAAAACAAGGGGGGGGGGGGGAAAAAAAATCAAGGTGGTTTCATTGTCCTTATTTTAATTATGTTCTGTTAAATACACAAAGAATCATAGAATCAACCAGATTGATTGAGGAGACCTCCAAGATCATCCAGTCCAACCTAGCACCCAGCCCCATCCAGTCAACTAGACCATGGCACTAAGTGCCTCATCCAAGCTTTTCTTGAACACCTCCAGGACCACCTTTTTGGTCAGCCCATTCCAACGGCAAATCACTCTCTCTGGGAATAACTTCCTCCTAACATCCAGCCCATACCTCCTCTGGCACAACTTGAGACTCTGTCCTCTTGTTCTATTGCTGGTTGCCTGGCAGAAGAGATCTAACTCCACCTGGCTACAGCCTCTCTTCAGCTAGTTGTAGACTATCAATAAGCCACTATGTTGCAGGCAAAGGAGAGAGATAACTGTATTACGGATGTTGTACAGAAAACAAAGTAAGGTTTTTAGTGAGTAGATGTAGTATTCTGAGTGCATGTGGAACATGCATATGTGTTGTTCCATTCACTTTATAAAACATTGCCTGCCACTTCTGCTAGGCATAGTCCAGTAACAACATGCATTGAAAACTAACAAAGAATTATCCTTGCTGTTAATGCAATGCTGTCCAATGTCAGATTTTTTCTTAAGATGAAATTTTATATATGTAATTCCTTTGGTTTTCTTGCTATAGGACTAGAATACAGTAATTTGAATTCTAGGTACAGTTTGTTCTGACTCCATTCTGTGACCAAATTGCACTGATGGTTATGGATGAAATTTCAGCTGCCTGCTAGCACAGAGTTCCTGTTAAAATTCATGTCAATTACAAAATGTTTACATTTCATTCTATTCCATTTTTAAATGGTTATGAGAACACTTGTGCAGAGTCTGCAGAAGTGATTTTTAATTTCTATCCATAGTTCTGTGCTTCCTCACAGCCTAATTCACTAGGCATCCAATCACATTTTTGTTCAGTGGAAAGGAGATTTTAATAATCCAAAACATTTCAGCCTTATACCCTCTGCATTATTATTCATTCAGGTACAAGACAAAGTGACAGAACATTCTGCTAACAAATTACATTCATCACTCTGAGTGGTGGTATACTTTTATCCTAAAAGGTAACCTTTTCCAGTGTCTGCAAGAACAATAAATTTCTTTCATATTGTCAGTTTTTATTGTGTCCTAATTCTTATGTGGACGTCATTTAAGTACAGCTATTTTATGTCAAGTTTTTTGTTCTCATTTTTCTATCAGACAAGTGCTTTCTGAAAAATGTTAGGAGCATTCAGAAATAACCTCCACTTCCAAACATCTTCAAAACTTAAAAGGTAAATGATGGTTGTATCTGGATTTGGTGAATACTCCCTGTTTCTATAAACAAACAAATCAAAACCAAAGTCCAAATCACATAGAATTAATCAGGTTGGAAGAGACCTCCAAGATCATCCAGTCCAACCTAGCACCTAGCCCTGTCCAGTCAACTAGACCATGGCACTAAGTGCCTCAGCCAGGCTTTTCTTGAACACCTCCAGGGACAGCAACTCCACCACCTCCCTGGGCAGCCCATTCCAATGCCAATCACTCTCTCTGGGAACAACTTCCTCCTAACATCCAGCCTAGACCCCCTCCAGCACAACTTGAGACTGTGTCCCCTTGTTCTGTTGCTAGGTTGTCTGGCACAAGAGACCAACACCCACCTGGCTACAACTTCCCTTCATGTAGTTGTAGACAGCAATGAGGTCCCCCCTGAGCCTCCTCTTCTGCAGGCTGCACACCCCCAGCTCCCTCAGCCTCTCCTCATAGAGTTTGTGTTCCAGGCCTTTCACCAGCTTCATCACCCTTCTCTGGATACGTTCCAGCACCTCAACATCTCCCTTGAATTGAGAGGCCCAGAACTGGACACAGTACTCAAGACTAACTATAACTAAAATTACATGCATAAAACTGAGTATGAGATTAATAACATCCTTCATATGAATGTAAGGTTAGCTGCCTGGGATGAGAAGTGACCGAGCTGACTAAATGAGGAGCTTTATATATAAGAATACCTGATCAGTAATTGCACCCACAAAACTATACTGCTTGAACTTTATTTGCAAGAATATTCAGAAACAGTTTCCTAAATACACAAATTTGAAGGATAATTTATAAATAGTACTTACTTGCTGTCACTGAGCTAAAGAAAATATTCCATCTCATTGTGTGTCATAGGAGCATATTCTCCTCATTTGCTCAATTGCTCAAAGATAGATAAGTCTACAACTACCTAAAGGGTGGTTGTAGCCAGGTGGGGGTTGCTCTCTTCTCTCAGGCAGCCAGCACCAGAACAAGAGGACACAGCCTCAAGCTACACCAGGGGAAATTTAGGCTTGAGGTGAGGAGAAAGTTCTTCACTGAGAGAGTCATTGGCTACTGGAATGGGCTGCCCAGGGAGGTGGTAGAGTCGCCATCCCTGGAGCTGTTCAAGGCAGGATTGGACATGGCACTTGGTGCCATGGTCTAGCCTTGAGCTCTGTGGTAACGGCTTGGACTTGATGATCTGTGAGGTCTCTTCCAACTTTGGTAATACTGTGAGACTGTGACTGCAAATCAGTCATCTTGTTTACAGACAAAACCAGAGAGCATATGAAAAACAGGAGACAACCCTTTTATAGGACAGTTTCCATTCACTCAGGGCTCTGAGGTCATTCACTGGATGGAAATTCACCACAAGGGTTTTGCCTGAAAACGGAGATGGGTATGTGCACTGAGTACAAGTAAGTTTTCTAATATGGGCAGTTGCCCAGTAGGCACTGAGCCACAAGCCTGTTTTCAAAAGAAACTGTGTACTCACTTTCAATTATTAATTAATATGAATCATATAAAGGAAGAGACACTTGGAAGCTGGATTTCACTGTCACACATCCAAACTTCACTTTGACTCAGTCAAAAGTTTTTACAATCTTGTCATAAAATACCATTGCTGTATCATTGGATTACTGTGCAGGCTGTCACATGTGGGTGGCTGTCAACAAGCTGTACTTCATTACTTTGCATCTCAGTTCTCAGTGAGCCATTATGAGTCATTAAGTGATCAGAGTCATTTGTGCAGAACTGCAGCCTCTACGCTTTTCATCTCACTGTCTATTTTTGCATATGGGATGTGTTGCCATATTTGTGTTACATATATATAAACACTAATCACAGTAATCCAGTGTGAATATATTAATATAGATTAATACTGACTTTGTAATTACAAGAGCTTCAGTCCATAGAAACCAAGTGATACTAAAAATTCTCTTTTGCTTAGCATGTGTAGTAGATGACAGAAGGTTGGGGATTTTTGACATTATTACCTAAATGCCTTGCTTTACAGCTGATGCTAATGAATATAACATGACTCGGTTATTTAGTCAGAGTTTGCATAGTCCTCTAAATGTCCTTGTGCATAAGACAGTTACTTGGTAGCTCTCTGTGAAAGCCAGTGCAGGCAGTGAACAGTGTAGATGCTTAGCACAGCTCTCAGCAGAACTGAGCCAAAAGGAAATATGTACGCCCCAAAATCATTCACAAAAACATTCCTTTGGGTCAAAAGTAGCCATAGTACTTCAAGGAGAAGTAACAAATTCTTTTCCACAAAACAGACAAACACACATATGTATTTATAACCTTACATAAACCTAACAATTAGAACACTGCTAACTTACTGCTTTAGAACCTGGTGAGAGGCCTGGAACACTAACCCTGTGAGGAGAGGCTGAGGGAGCTGGGGGTGTGCAACCTGGAGAAGAGGAGGCTCAGGAATGACCTCATTGCTGTCTACAACTACCTGAAGGGAGGCTGTAGCCAGGTGGGAGTTGGTCTCTTCTGCCAGGCAACCAGCAACAGAACAAGGGGACACAGTCTCAAGTTGTGCCACGGAAGGTCTAGGCTGGATGTTAGGAGGAAGTTCTTGCCAGAGAGAGTGACTGGCATTGGAATGGGCTGCCCAGGGAGATGGAGTCACCGTCCCTGGAGGTGTTGAAGAAAAGCCTGGATGAGGCACTTAGTGCCATGGTCTGGTTGACTGGCTAGGGCTGAGTGCTAGGTTGGACTGGATGATCTTGGAGGTCTCGCAACCTGGTTGATTCTATGACTTCGTGAAGTCAGTACATGGAAAATATATATTTGTTTATATCATTTTATCAAAGGTTCAGTTGAAAATAAAAATCTCTTTAATTCTGGCCTTGAAATGGGTAATTATAGAATCTATTTTTTTTCTAAATAAAAGGAACTTGAACCATTATGCTGTTCTTTTGATTATCCATTTTTAGGCATTTCAGCAGTTGGGTGCTGACCAGAAATGTATCCATGATGTAGAAGCAAGGGCTAGTTTGGCTTTAAATCAGATATTAAGTTGAAGAAATGTTGAAGCTACTTTAAGTATACAATATGTTTCTAGATAAAATCTGTTAAATTTCATTCTGTTTCTGGAAATAAAGTGTTTCCTAAGCTAGACAGCAACTTCTGAATCAATACTTGCATCTTACATTTCAACAGAAATTGGGGGAAAAAAGTGCCCTAACTCACTAAAGTTTCACTGTCCTGTTTTTCTGAGGAGGTTAAAATGAAAACTGAAGTAGGACAAAGACAGTATGAACAGATAGATGATAGTTGTTCTTTATCTGAATAGTGTGGCCAGCAGGTCAAGGGAGGTGACTCTCGCCCTCTACTTCACTCTGCTGAGACCCCACCTGGAATACTACATCCAGTTCTGGAGCCCCTATTACAAGAAGGGTGTGGAGATGTTGGAGCATGTCCAGAGAAGGGCCACAGTGATGCTCAGAGGGCTGGAGCAGCTCTGCTATGAGGACAGACTGAAAGAGCTGGGGCTGTTTAGTCTGCGGAGGAGGAGGCTCCAAGGTGACCTTCTTGTGGCCTTCCAGTATCTGAAAGGAGCCTGCAAAAAAGTTGATGAGGAACTTTTTAGGCTCTCAGGGAGTGACAGGACTAGGGGGAATGAAGCAAGGCTGGAGGTGGGGAAATTCATACAGGATGTGAGGAGGAAGTTGTTGAGCATGAGAGGGGTGAGAGCCTGGAATGGGTTTCCCAAGGAGGTGGTTGAGGCCCCATTGCTGCAGGTTTAAGGCCAGGCTGGATGAGGCTGTGGCCAGCCTGATCTAGGGTAGGGTGTCCCTGATGATCCTTGTGGTCCCTTCCAACCCTGACTGATTCTATGATTAGTAATATATGTTTTAGTTGATAGATGAAGTACTTAAGCACAAGACGTAGCACTGGAATATTGCATCACAACACATTCCAGATAACTGTTCTTGCAGTCTAAACAATTTCCTCTTTATGAGTCCAAGTATAAGTGACTGTTCTACCAAGATGCCTTTCTGGTTGCATTAAAAATGCAAATGGAAAGAAGACCTGTGTTCAGGGCACAGAACCTATACTGCCAAGAATATAAAGGCTTAGCAATGTTAAGTCTGAAGCAGATACATAAACAAATGAGCTTTTTTCTGTCAGATTGGCCTCTCAGTATATCTTGCAGAAGCCTGGTTTTGTCTCAGTCCATCAGCACTTAATGTTAGTAAAGCACTCGAAAAATGCCTTCATCAGAACTGAGGGAGGGTGGTTTATGCATAATAGAGATTGTCCCCAAACACCTTACACACTATTCTGCCATTCTTATTCCCTTTTGGAAACAGAGAAGCAACATATCAATAATAATAATTATGGGTAACTTCTATAGGAACAGTTCCAGAATTTCCAGATGATCTTTATTTTTCAAACAGTCCTATTGATTTCCCATGCTGAAACAGCATTTTTACATGATTTATGTGCCAGACCTTCAGATGGCATAGATCAGTGCAAATCTGCTAAATCCAGTGGATGTATATTGTTGTACAACGATGGGGAACTCAGCTGTGTTCTGCTCTTCAAAACAAATACTGAACGTTAAGGTCATTTGAAACTGATGTGACTATTCACAGAGCAAACTGCTTGTGCTGGTTTGAAACTAGCTAGAATGTTTTGGTGAGAAGGACTAGATTACAGGCTGTGAAAGGAAAACAATGGTGATGTCTACTTCACTCATAGGCTTGCTGAGAGGTATAAAAACAAGAAACAAAACATAGATAAGGCACTACTCCTGCTGGGGAGCTCTGAGATGCATCTCTCTAACCTCACCCTGAGTTTCTCTGAATAATCCACTTTGCTTCCTAACACCCTGGCCAAACCTCCACTCTTCCTTGGGACTGGGGTAAGGTTGAGAGGGGTAGGGGGAAGGTTAAGGGGTGGTTGGGAGCCCTTCCTGGGGACTCAGGCTTCTGGGAGGGCTGTTGTGTTTCTATATTACCTTTTACCTTGTCTATTTCTGTATATGCTGTAAATATCTCCTTGGATATTGTGCTAAGCTGTAAATAATAAGCTTCAATTTCCAGAGCTGGCTGAGTCTAGTCTGGGTGACTTCCAAAGTGTGGTGGGGCAGGGAACACCCAAACCATCACACTACTTTTTTAAGGGTGGTGTCACCTGTTACATGCTGCTTAAAAATAAGTATTTAATCATAAATAAAAATACAATTGAATTACAGGCATTACATGGATTCTCATCTCCCAAATATCCATGAGACTGCTTTTCTGCAGTAGGTAGATAATGCTATTTTAAATAACAGGAAGATCTGTAGTATCTCCTGAGGATACAATTTTAAGTTATCTGAGCGGGAAAATAAAGTATCCCCCATAGTGGTGTGGTGTTTATTCTCACAGAATTTCATAGCACTAACCATTGAACCTGCTGCTTAACATCAGGCAAGAATGCAAAAAAATTAAACCTAAAATACCTTTCTAAAGAGTCCTCTGTCATAAAGGAATTAAAATATGGCTATAGTGTAGTATTATCACCTCAAATAGGACATTTAACCATAGAATCGTAGATGCCTTCCAATCCAAATCATTCTTAATGCTCACCTAGTTCAAACCTCCCTGCCCTAGGAAGAAACATCTTCTACTAAATCAGCTTGCTCAAAGTCCTATCCAGTCTGAGTGTTGTAGTTTTTAAAGATAGCTGACAGAAATTAAACTCTCAAATGAAATTGGAGAAAAAATACAGAATTATATTTAGAGAGAGACATAGAATAGAATCAACCAGGCTGTAAGAGACCTCCAAGATCACCCAGTCCAACCTAGCACCCAGCCCTAGCCAGTCAACTAGACCATGGCACTAAGTGCCTCAGCCAGGCTTTTCTTGACCATCTCCAGGAACAGTGACTCCACCACCTCCCTGGGCAGCCCATTCCAATGCCAATCACTCTCTCTGCCAACAACTTCCTCCTAACATCCAGCCTAGACCTTCCGTGCACAAGGCACAACTCAAGACTGTGTCCCCTTGTTCTGTTGCTGGTTGCCTGGCACAAGAGACCAACCCCCCCTGGCTACAACCTCCCTTCAGGTAGTTGTAGACAGCAATGAGGTCTGCCCTGAGCCTCCTCTTCTGCAGGCTGCACACCCCCAGCTCCCTCAGCCTCTCCTCACCAGCCTTCACCTGCCTTGTTGCCCTTCTCTGGGCGCATTTCAGCACCTCAATGTATCTCCTGAATTGAGGAGGACATTACAAAGCAATTACCACATCTCTGGCAAACCCCCTTGGATTTTTTCCCCCAACCCAAACAAAAATAAATCTAGTACTCCCCAGTGCTCCAATCCTGCCCCTTCCCCCAATGCCTCCACCATCCAAGAGCCCTAAACAAGCCTCTGGAGGCCCCAAAACAGGCCTACTGCTTACATGTTTTTCCCAATAAAGTGGCTTCTGCCAGATGCAGGGCAGGAGGAGGAGGAAAGGAGAAGGAACTGACCTTGTTGTGAGTTTATAAAGAAATAGCAGAATTATGGGATTTAATCACAATCTTCTAGTCTCCAGAAGATTTTTTTAACCCATAGTTTCAACCTGGAACACTGAGTTTGACCAGTTCCATGGGTGGGGCATCCACAGCTTCTATGGGCAGCCTATACCAGTGCTTCTGCATCCTAACAATAAAGAATTTCTTCCTAATATCTGATCTACCTTTTTCAGTTGATGTCCATTACCCCTTAAACTACCCCTGTACTTGCTGATAGAGTTCTTCCACATCTTTTCTTCCCTGTCCCAGAGCTGAACACAGCACTCCAGGTAGAGTATTACTATAGCAGAGAAATAGCTGGCCACAGGTTAAGGTTTTGCAGTTTATGGACATAGGAGAAACTCATCTGAGCACACATGCAATTAATTTGGGACCAAGATACATTTTTACATTCCTAGGCTTTAGTCAATTAAGAGTTTTGTTGTGGACCTGTGCTAGTTTGAGCCTATCTGGGATATTTTAGTGAGAGGAATTAGATTATAGGCTGTGAAAAGGAAACAATGGTGATGTCTGCTGCACTCATAGGCTTGCTGAGATTGATTAAAAACAAGAACATAAACATAAGTAACACAGTTGTTCTCTGGCTTCCTCCCTTCTCTTTCTCTAACCTGGTAATCTGTCTGCTTCCTAACTCCCCTGGCAGATCCTCCAAACTCACTTTGAACATAAGACAAAGTCTGGGATAGGTAGGGGGGAGGAAAGGAGGTAAAAGGGTGGTTGGGAGACCCTCCTGGGGACTCTAGTTTCTGGGAGGGCTGTTGTGTTTCTATATTACCTTTTCAACTTGTATATTTCTGTATCTAGCTGTACACATTGTAAATATCTGCTTAGATATTGTGCTAAGCTGTAAATACAGCTTGTTCTTTACTTTCCAGCCTCTGGGTCCAGCCAGTGTGATTTTCTTAAGTGTGGGGGGCAGGTAACATCCAAACCATCCCAAGACCACAATAGTCACTGAATGTTGACCTGGATAAAAGCATGAAAATCAGCAAGGTAAAGTTTGAAAGTCACTGTTATTCTATCTCAAATCTAGAAAGAAAAGGTTTTGAAACTGCTGTATATTGTTTTATGCTGTCTTTTATGTAGAACTTCGTAGTTCAGATGCAAAAGAGTATGAACATTTCTCGTTTATGCCAACACAATTTAAGAAATTGGTTAAATTCACCTTTCAGCAAGAACTTTTTTTAACTGCTACTTCTGAATCTGTAACAAATGTTCCCATCCCTTACAGGTAAAAATTGGTGAGCCAAGGCTATGTCATTGAGGGAAGGAGCCTCCAGCCTAAAGCCTCCAGTATTTTGAAAGTATCTGGTATAATGTATTAATTGGAGTTTCAATTAGGGTGGTTTATTATCCCCCAAGGTCAATACTTTAATTTAAACTTCATTAAGTATAATTTTGCCTCAGCAAAAGTAATTTCCTAATTATTATTTAATTGTGTGTTACTGTTACTTTGCTTAATAAGGCAGTTGAGGGTAGACTAAATATAGGAGGCTTTAAGAAAAGTTGAATTGTTTCTATTAATGCACATTGTCTTAATAAATTATGATAACAGCAAATGGCGAGTAAAATGGTGAGGTAGAGTGATGGTTTGGGCATTACCCACCCCACCCCCCCACTTAAGAAAGTCACATAGGCTCAGCTGAGCTGCAAATTAAGAATGAAGCTTTCTGTTTACAGCTTAGCACAATATCCAAGCAGATATTTACAATCTATACAGCTACAGACAGAAATATACAAGTTTAAAAAAGTAATACAGAGTCACAACAGCCCTGCCAGAAACCAGAGTCCCCAGAAAGGGCTCCCAAACACCCTTCCACCCCTCTACCTTATCTTAGAATTTGATTCTCTTTGGAGAATCCATCAGGGGGGTTAGGAAGCAGACAGATTAGTTACACAGACAGCAGGTTAGGGAGAGAAATGCATGCAGCCAGAGCCAGAAAGCAACTCTGTTATCTATGTTAATGTTGTTGTTTTTGTACAGCTCAGCAAGCCTATGAGTGCAGCAGACATCACCATTGTTTCCTTTTCACAGCCTATAGTCTAATTCTTCTCATTAAAATATCTCAGCTAGGCTCAAACTAGCACAGGTAGAATAAGGTTATGTGGAACGGAGCAAGGACCTATAGTAGATAACTTTGACACAAGTCATGCCTTGAAAACTTTGGGTTTTATGTCCCAGCACAGAGATTCTAATTCAAACATTCAATACACAATTCAAGAAGAGTCTTGAATGGATATGTAATGGCTGAGAACGTCTCACCAGAAGGCTGAATGAGTACATCTGTGTTCTCATCCATATGAAATCTTGAATAAAAGGCTACCTGACAAGATTGTGAAGTCTCCTTCTCCAGAGACTTTCAAAACCTGCCTGGATGTATTTCTGTGTGAAATATCATAGGTCATCCTGCCTTGGCAGGGAGGTTGGACTCAATGATCTCTGGAGGTCCCTTTCAGCCTCTAAAGTTCTGTGATTCTCTGATTCTGGTAAATGCTAGTCTACTGGGTTGTTTTGCAAACTCCTTCCTTCTCTGCACGCAACTGATTCACAAAGACCAGTGTGGCACATTGCAGTCAGAGCTGAAAGAATCTAACACTAGCTTATGATCTATCCACTGGTCCTATGTCTTTCTACTTCATTGTCACTGCCTAGCCCATAACAAATATTCAGTTCTTTCTTAGACTCATAGAATCATGCAGGTTTTGAGACCTCCAAGATCATCCAGTCCAACCTAGCACCCAGCCCTAGACAATCAACTAGACTATGGCACTAAGTGCCTCAGCCAGGCTTTTCTTGAACACTTCCAGGGATGCTGACTCCACCACCTCCCTGGGCAGCCCATTCCAATGTCNAGCCTCCCTTGTCCTACTGGCCATGCTGTTCCTGATACAGGCCAGGATGCCATTGGCTCTCTTGGCCACCTGGGCACACTGCTGGCTCATCTTCAGCTACTCTCTACCAGTACCCCCAGGTCCCTTTCTTCCTGGGTTCTCTCCAGCCACTGTCCCCAGCCTGTAGTGCTGCTTGGGGTTGTTGTGGTCAAAGTGCAGAACCCTGCACTTGGCCTTGTTAAATCTCATCCCCTTGGCCTCTGCCCACTCATCCAGCCTGTCTAGGTTCCTATGCAGGGCTCTCCTACCCTTCAACAGATCAACACCTGCTCCTAGCTTGGTGTCATCTGCAAAATTTCTGATGATGGAATCGATCCCCTTGCCCAACACTGATCCTTGGGGAACACCGCTAGTGACACTAGTGACTTCCTCTCCCACTAGATGGAAAGCTAATGAGTTTGTAAGGTATAATTTTATAATTGAATGACTGTGACTAAAGTAATAGGAAATGGGCACTCAGACCAAAATCCATGATCTATTATCTGAAACTTTTTTTATCCCCCACACCTGATTGTATCTGCCATGATTAAATTGAAGTTAAAAGCCATGGGGAAATACTCTCTTTTCAGAGGGCTGGGCTGTCAGGATTCTAATTTGTAATTCTCCTTTTGAGATTGTCAGAAGGCCTTATTGCAACTGAAAAGTTTAATTACTACAGTTGCAAGGGTCACCACTCATTCACTGCAGGGAAGATGAATAGTGCAGAGCTATTAAATAAAGGATACTTGCTAGAGTTATTATTAAAAGTAGTTATGACAAAAGTACTACTCTTATGTAGAATGGTAACTTGATGTCTCACCTGAATTTCTGCTGTCATTCAGAGTAAAATGCCCTTCTATCTATTCCAAGTGCTTAACTTTTAAAATCCCTCTGTAGTTCACAGGTGCAGCTTTGGTGGTATTCAGAGCTTTATAATTCATAAATTTAATTGTGAATTTCTCTATTTTTTTGACTACACATAACTAAAAAATAAAAACAAAATGTTCAAATACTCATACATATACAGATATGAATCAGACATATCTGCTGTCCAGTTCTGGGCTCCTCAATTCAAGAGAGATGTTGAGGTGCTAGAACATGTCCAGAGAAAGGCAACAAGGCTGGTGAAGGGCCTGGAACACAAACCCTATGAGGAGAGGCTGAGGGAGCTGGGGGTGTTTAGCTTGGAGAAGAGGAGGCTCAGGGGGGACCTCATTGCTGTCTACAACTACCTGAAGGAAGGTTGTAGCCAGGTGGGGGTTGGTCTCTTCTCCCAAGCAAGCGGCAACAGAACAAGGGGACACAGTCTCAAGTTGTGCCAGGGAACTATAGGCTGGATGTTAGGAGGAAGTTGTTGCCAGAGAGAGTGATTGGCATTGGAATGGGCTGCCCAGGGAGGTGGTGGAGTCAGCATCCCTGGAGGTGTTCAAGAAAAGCCTGGCTGAGGCACTTAGTGCCATGGTCTAGTTGATTGTCTAGGGCTGGGTGCTAGGTTGGACTGGATGATCTTGTAGGTCTCTTCCAACCTGCTTGGTTCTCTGATTCAGACCCACCTCTGGGGAGAGGTCAGGACCACCTGAGGTCAAGTGTCAAGTTCAGGGACACTCCTCCTGGAGTGTTAACCATATATTGTAAATAAAGATCAGGATTGTATATCTTTTGATCAATATCATTTAGTGAAAGGAGTTACATGAGACATCTACCCACACAAAAGGGCTTTCTCCTGTTCTCAGACTTTCACAGAAAATTCAGGGATTACATTAGACACCAATGACGTGTTTGCTGCAGAACCTCAATTCTGTAAGACTTTGTCCCAACACCTGTATATAGAATCATAGAATCAGTCAGGGTTGGAAGGGACCACAAGGATCATCTAGTTCCTACTCCCCTGTCATAGGCAGGAACACCCTACCCTAGATCAGGCTGGTCTCAGCCTCATCCAGCCTGGACTTAAACACCTTCAGTCATGGACACTCAACCACCTCCCTGGAAACCCAGTCCAGGCTCTCACCACTCTCATGATGAACAACTTCCTCTTCACATCCAGTCCAAATCTCCCCTCTGCCAGCTTAAACCCATTCCCCCTCATCCTAACATTACTAGACTGTGTAAATAGTCCCTCCCCAGCTTTCCTGTAGGCTCCCTTCAGATACTGGAAATCTTTTTCAATCTTCTCAAAGACTGCTGTTGAATAATGACATGATCTGCTTTTAATCTCCATGGACTGCTTCCTTAACATAATATTACTTCTCTAAAATTAATGCAGCACTAAGATGTTGGAGGAAGTGTTTTCAGAAAAAAAACCACACATCAGAAATCCAACTTTTCATTTTAACGATGAAAAGAAAGTTAAGTTCCACCTAAATGTGATCACACATTCACATATTATCTCAATGTCTCTTAATCCACAATTCGTGGCCTTGAATATGCTCTTACATAGCTGATACCTAGAGTGGCTGCCAACAATTTTTTTGTGTTTTGATTTTTTTCAAATGTCAGGGAGATTTTTCTGGTTAACTCCATCCATAAATTACTGTAATCAAATATCTAACTTAATTTCTAATGTAATATGTCAAACTATAAACCTTCATTTAAAGCTGGACATAGGAAAAATAGATGGAAATTTTATTACCTCCTTCACAGCTTATACTCTACTATTCCCTCAAAAAAGAATTGTTGTATTTAACTGAATTTTATTTAAGCTTGCTTCATATAGACACTACTTTGCTGAAAATACAGTGAACAAAGTAACAAATTACTTAGTTCATTAGTAAAATTAAACAATTCCTATTATAGTTTAAGTAAGCAAACAAAAATATTGAATTCAGTGTTCCACAATCCCTGGAGACTGTATGCCAGATGAAGATAGAAATGCCTCTACACTAATGTGGCTAGTTTAGTGCCTCTGTAGAAGCCTAATGAGATGGAGTTATCTTACCAGTATCACAGTATTACCAAGGTTGGAAGAGACCTCATAGATCATCAAGTCCAAGCCGTTACCACAGAGCTCAAGGCTAGACCATGGCACCAAGTGCCACGTCCAAGCCTGCCTTGAACAGCTCCAGGGACGGCGACTCCACCACCTCCCTGGGCAGCCCATTCCAGTGTCCAATGACTCTCTCAGTGGAGAACTTTCTCCTCACCTCAAGCCTAAATTTCCCCTGTCTTAGCTTGAGGCTGTGTCCTCTCGTTCTGGTGCTGGCCACCTGAGAGAAGAGAGCAACCTCCTCCTGGTTACAACCACCCCTCAGGTAGTTGTAGACAGCAATAAGGTCTCCCCTGAGCCTCCTCTTCTCCAGGCTAAACAATCCCAGCTCCCTCAGCCTCTCCTCATAGGGCTGTGCTCGAGGCCTCTCACCAGCCTTGTTGCCCTTCTCTGGACATGTTCAAGCATCTCATCTTAAATACAGTTTGAAAGGATGAACTTGTTAGTGAACTTGCTTGCCTGTTTTAGACTCATAGATTGTAGCTCTATTATGTTTACTGTATCTCACAGTCTCTTAAACTCTATTCTTGTGCAGGTGGGAACTTTAATGATCTGCAAGCACAGGAGGAGCCACAAGCGATGAAGCTGATTTCCAAAAGTGTGCTGTTTCACAAAGAATTAAACCTGAACCAAGTAACTGAAACAATATTGCTGCACCTGCATTCACCTCTGAAAGATATCTGGAAAAGCTTCTTTCTGTAAGCTAACACATTTCCTTAGCAATGTAGTGATAGTGGAATGATTCATTCATTCAACTGGAATGATAAAATTTTACAACCCATTGCTATTTATTTTGGTAAAACTCTGAAGTAAATAGTTCAAACAGGGAGAATTTTACAAAGGCAGAACTAGATACAAAGTACAGAATGCTCCAGAATTGGCCTTCATGCTTGAAAGTCATTTTATCCCCCAACACATAGGTTAGTAAAGTACTGTCAGAAGTCTTTTGTGAACTGTGTGATCACAATGGTAAGAGAGATTTTCCATTCAGTTTGCATAATGTCCTACAACATTTGTAGTGAAAGATGCAGCTCATACATGTTCTGTTGAATTATAAATCACACATCTCACTAAGAGCTAACATCTTCATGTGCTGCCCCAGTTACAATTTGGAGATGATTAAACTAATTGACTGAGACTGGGTAAAAGAAGAGTGATACAGAATGTTCAAAGCCAGAGAAATAGGAATAACCCAGGTTTTCCTTCAGCATTGTCAAAATTCATCTCAATTCAATTGAAAGCAGCAGAGCTACAAGAATAGTTTCCATAGGCTCTCTTAGGAATCACTGGAGAACACCAGACACTGAAGATGAGCTGAATCACTCTCTGAAGGTCTTACAACATCTGGAGCCATCAGCAACAACATTCATCATTTAGGTAGTTCAGTTACATGTCAAAAAATAACTGTGATGAATTTGGGGCATTGTGTACTGACCAGAAAAGCATAGAAACACCAAAATGGAAACAAGGTTTGAGACTAAGGGATCCACACAAGCAACCAAAAGAGAGACAAGGAAATTCCACTACATCTTGACCACCCACATTACGTCATTGCAAGCTTACCCTTTCTCTGTTTCTTCCACATACGAATCAAAAAAATATTTAGGCATGATTTAGGAGACAGCAGAATCCAAAGCCTTCTCCAAATACATGCCTCAGTACATGCTCACTGCCACTCTATACAGGCACCTTGAAGGAATCCACATGCCTCTGCACCATATTTAGTGACACATAACATTGTGCTAGCTTGAGCCTACTAGCATGTTTTGGTAAGAGGAACTGGATGATAGGCTGAGAAATGAAAACA
>WAAF01007343.1:6256-21809 GCA_013400475.1 Tricholaema leucomelas
ATCTAGTTCTTCTCACCGAAACATCCCAGCTAGGCTCAAACTAGCACAACTGGACAGGGCTTGGTGCTAGGTTGGACTGGATGATCTTGGAGGTCTCTTCCAACCTGGATGATTTAATGATTCTATGATTCTAATTGCATAAAAATACTTCCCTGAATGATTGCAATATTCTCCGGTTCGAGGCCTGTTTCACTGATCAGAAAACAAATCCACTACCTTCAAAAGTACTCCATAAGGATAAGTCAGGGAAAACCAAACACAACATTCTCAAACAGAATCATAGGATCATAGAATCAGTCAAGGTTGAAAGGGATCACAAGGGTCATCTATTCCAAACCCCTACCACGGGCAGGGACACCCTACCCTAGGTCAGGCTGCCCACAGCCTCATCCAGCCTGGCCTTAAACACCTCCAGGCATGGGGCCTCAACCACCTCCCTGGGCAACCCATTCCAGGCCTTCCCCACTCTCATGCTGAACAGCTTCCTCCTCTCATCCAGTCTGAACCTCCCCATCTCCAGCTTTGCTCCATTCCCCTTAGTCTTGTCACTCCCTGATAGCCTAAAATGTCCCTTTCCAGCTTTTTTTAGGCCTCCCTCAGATATTGCAAGGCCACAAGAAGGTCACCTGGGAGCCTCCTCTTCTCCAGACTGAACAGCCCTAGCTTTATCAGTCTGTCCTCATAGGAGAGGTGCTGCAGCCCTCTAGACTGATTCTATGAGAGGTAACATGCCTTACTTAGAGCATTCCCTTTTCTGGAGATTATTTTTATTCCCTAGTCACACAAATGTGATTGAGCAGAGCTACAAGATATATAGGAGCGAGCAAGGTGGGTGTCTCCAAGCCTTTTGTCTTCTCCCTGCTCTTCTGCTTCCCTGGAGGTGTTGAAGTAAAGCCTGGCTGAGGCACTTAGTGCCATGGTCTAGTTGACTGGATAGAGCTGGGTGCTAGGTTGGACTGGATGATCTTGGAGGTCTCTTCCAACCTGCTTGATTCTATGATTCTTGTGCTGCTGACACTTGTCTCACATGGGTCTTACACTTGCACTCGCATGGAATAAGGGCACCTCCTTCAATCCAACTCTATGATTCTATGTAATTCTGTGATTAGAAAGTACTCCTGTGGTTATCAGACAGTATTCTGCTTATTATCTTTCTTAGTGACAAATTCTTCTTTCTCTCAGTAAAAGACTTTTTTTTCCTGTTCTTTGTCTGTAAATGGAGAGATAAAATATTGAATTTCAAGACAATTCAGTTTTTGAGCTTTCTGTGTGGTATCTTGAACCAACGTTTATTAGTGACCCTAGAAACTCAACTTCTATCTATCCTTTGTAGATACCAGTCATGGTTAGGCAGAAAAAAATCACATCTAGAAAAGTAGTTCTAGTGGTAGATTTTTTTTATTGTATAACTCTAAAACAGGGTGAAAATAAATCCAGGGAAACAGCTGAGACAGTCATAAGGGCATGCTCCAAGCAACTCTTTGGCAGTATGATCACAGATCAGAGCCATGTGGAGAACTCTGATGTATATTAATAAATAAGTATAGACACGGTCTAAATGCCCAGAAGATGTTGATAAGATCTGGTTCAGATAGCAATCAAAGAATGCCTTTGGCAGTGTATGACAAAACATTGCATTGATAGTATATCAAAAGAAGACAGTGTCCTTTATCATTTCTTGATACTTGTGAAGGAAAACAACATAAAAGCATCTGTAAGAAAAAATGGAAGAATACAAAACATTGCTCCCAAAACTAAGATGATTTAAATATTTTGCCTTTTTCACCCAAGACCTTCACAGAAATTCATCCAAACAAATCATCAAAAAAGCCTCTATTTCTGCAAAGTTATCTACCTACCTAATTATCTATTCAATATACTGAAAAAAGTCCCCAGCAGCTATTTTGACAGGTTGGTTGTCAAGCAGTGTGGACACTGGGAATCAGATGTTCCAATAAAAAGCAGCTTCCACAGGAGTGAGCTGAATATCTTACTCCTCAGGAATCTAACTTAGACTAGGCTTCTGCTCACTGGGATGCACAATATGTCAGAAGTCAGAGCTTCCATGAAGCACATTGGTCTCTAACTGAATATTTATGGAAATGAACCTTTAGTTGGTTTTGGGTATGGTTTATCTGGGGGGGAGGGGGTTGATTGGGGGTTTTTCTTTGTTTGGGTTTTGTTTGATTTGGTTTGGGTTGGGTTTTTTTTTTTTTGTTGTTTGTTTTTTTTTTTTGTCTAAACTCTATGTTTTTGTGGTGTCCTATTCAGTTGTGTGAGAGAAGGTTTTTTATCTCTGAAGAAGTTATGTGCTGTTAACCTTTTCTTTCTATTTATGGATAGTGACGGCTACCCAAAATGTGGATTTATTGCAATCAAAATTACTCAGTTCTACTTCCAATGAAATCAAATTACAAGTTTTTATGCCAGTTGGGAATACACTACTACAAAACTAATTCTTACATGTTAGAATCATAGAATCAACCAGTTTGGAAGAGACCTCCAAGATCATCCAGTCCAACCTAGCACCCAGCCCTATCCAGTCAACCAGACCATGGCACTAAGTGCCTCAGCCAGGCTTTCCTTGAACACCTCCAGGGACGGTGACTCCACCACCTCCCTGGGCAGCCCATTCCAATGCCAAATCACTCTTTGTCACGAACTTCCTCCTAACATCCAGCCTAGACCTTCCCTGGCACAACTTGAGACTGTGTCCCTTTGTCCTGTTGCTGGTTGCCTGGCAGAAGAGACCAACCCCCATCTGGCTACAGCCTCCCTTCAGATAGTTGTAGACAGCAAGGAGGTCACTCCTGAGCCTCCTCTTCTCCCAGGCTAAACACCCCCAGCTCCCTCAGCCTCTCCTTGTAGGGTTTGTGTTCCAGGCCTCTCACCAGCTTTGTCGCCCTTCTCTGGACACGTTCCAGTATCTCAACATCTCTCTTGAATCGAGGAGCTCAGAACTGGACACAGGACTCAAGGTGTGTCCTGACCAGTGCTGAGTACAGGGGAAGAAAAACCTCCCTTGATCTAAAAACCAATTTTCCAATGATAACACAGTTAATAAAAAGATATATCATGGATTGCTCTTTAATGAGGTATAAGTTTATGTTCCTTTTTATATCCCTAATATGTAACAAAACCTTTTTTTAAGACAGCAGTTTTAAGATAAAGGGTTGTGACCTTTAAATTCTGGCTCAATAGCTGCTAAATTGTCAGTAATTGCTAATTTGTCTGCCATTTAGCTAGAACAACTCTGCAAGGAGTCCCATTTCATGTGGTGCTTTCTTTTGATATGTTGCTTGCAAACTCTTTTTAATGTGGGATTTATTTATTGAAGCTAGCTCAGACACCCATTTTAAAACAAGCAAAAATAAGACCTGTTCTATGAAGCTAATTTCAGATCACTGACAGTTTCAAATATCCAACTCTAAATACTTCCAGTTCAATTTTGATTACAGAAAGGAAACACATCAGTCATGTAGCAGCTCTTTAATAGAGCTGGCTAGTTATATGTCTGCTGTTTGTGTGAATGAAGACAAAATCTCATTGGAAATATTCAGAGATTATGAATGCAATTTTTCTAAGACTCGAATGCAGAAAAAATTGCTTCCTTAAATGGTTAGAGAACAAAAACAATTACAAATGCTTGCAAAAATAATGTTCATTCCAAAAGTAGTGGTATCATAGAATCATAGAATCAGTCAAGGTTGGAAGGGACCACAAAGATCATCTAGTTCCAAACTCCCTGCCATGGGCAGGGACACCCTAGCCTAGATCAGGCTGGCCAGATGGGTGTCTTTCTACAAGGATGCTCTCTAGCCTCACCTCTCCTCCCAGTTTACACTTGTGCTTGGCATTATCCTGTCTCAGGTGCAGAATCCAGCACTTGGACATCATAGAATCATAGAATCAAGCAGGTTGGAAGAGACCTCCAAGATCATCCAATCCAACCTAGCACCCAGCCCTATCCATTCAACTAGAGCATAGAATCAGAATCAACCAGGTTGGAAGAGACCTCCAACATCATCCAGTCCAACCTAGCACCCAGCCCTGGCCAATCGACCAGACCATGGCACTAAGTGCCTCAGCCAGGCTTTGCTTCAACACCTCCAGGGACGGCGACTCTACTACCTCCCTGGGCAGCCCATTCCAGTGCCAACCACTCTGTCTTGCAACTTCCTCCTAACATCAAGCCTAGACCTCCCCTGGCACAACTTGAGACTGTGTCACTCCATTAATCACCATCCGGTGCTCTGATGGATGAATGAACTTCCTCAAGAGGAAGGAAGTACTTTTTTCAACTATAGAGTTATTTTTTAATAGGTATTGGTGATTTAATTTTTAATTTATAAGGAGAAAACTTACATACTGGACATATTTTAATGTGTGCCTAAAAAATAGTTATTCATAATACCATGATATTCATCTGGACAGAGCACCTTAAGTTCAGAAGCAGGTAATATTTCAAAGCATGAGGAGAGTGTTGTTTGGTGCAAGTTATGAGCTTAATAGAAACATCCAAGAGGTTACTGGTGAAAATAGGCAAAACTATTATTGAGTTGTGCAATTCTATCCTCATCTGTTGTTGCCAGATTGTTTATCAGGGGAACATTCTTTCCATGACCTACTTTTTTTTTTTCTGGCAGCCATACCTTTGGAAGCTCTTCTCACTATTTTCTGTGTCCTTTGTCAAGTTCAGCTCCAGCTGTGCCTTGGCATTTCTGACCACACAGCTAGACAGCGTGCCCATATTTTCCCAGGATATCTGTCCCTTCTTCCATGGCATTTCCTTCTTGTCTTTTAGTTTGACCAGCAGGTCTTGACTCAATATGACAGTCTCTTGCCTTCCTGATTTCTTACACCTGGGGATTGAGAGCTCTTATGCTGTATGGGAAGTGACTTTAAAGATCTACCAACTCTGTTCTTCTCTCTTATCCCTGAAGACACTTTCTAGAGTGGCCTTATTGCTTAACTGCTTGAGCAGCCAGATCTGAGATTCTTCTCTACAGATCTCTGCAGGGACCTTTTTCTCTGGAGGAAGATTAAACTTGAACTAGTCATCTTAATTTGTATCTTGCAATGGGCATCAAAGTAAGAGATTCAATTGATTTTTATATGTATATGAGGTGGAGTGGTTTATTCCCCAGAAATATTTGTTTCCAAATCATGTAATGGTTCTCAAAACTATCACAGCAGCAGATGTCTGTCCTTAAGATTTCTAAAATTATAAAGCTGCTCCTTTGTGTTTTGCTCTCAAAACCAATAAATTTTCAGCATGGGCCACTGTAAGAAGGCTGCAAATTAGTCAGAGTAGATGCTATTCTCATTTAATCTTGTCTACATATAAGTTAGGGATTGTTTCCAGGGCACCCAAAAAGTAGGCAAAGTAGCTATGCAAAACACATATTTGCTCCAACTAAACAGGCCAAAGTAAATCACAAGTTCAAATGTCAGGCATGAATATAATATTGTGCAACTAGTCTTAAAAATCACAGACATCCCTTTTTAGAATGATGTCCCCAAATGGGCATAGGCTCATTCACAGAAGGAAAAATAATCCATTGAAGAGCACCCAGAAAAGGGAATCTGTCACCCACAAGGAGTAAGGTTTTGTTCAAGTACGTATCTAGAAGAATTATCCACTCATCAGATCGCAGCTGATGGCTCACACAATTCTGGAAAGTTTCCTTGGGTGAGGTTGTTGTGATCCAAGGGGAAAGTCCTTGATGGCAGACCTGCTGCTCCAGAAAGGACATATTCAAATCCGCTCTCCAGTGTGACTCCATTTATACCTCAGTGGATTATGAACTGCAGTCACTCTAATGAGCTGAGGACAATGCCCTGAAACAAAATAAACAGATTTTAATGGCCATGAGGCTGGGGGCAGATGTTGCTGGGTTGGAGGGCAGAAGGGCTGTGCAGTGGGGTCTTGACCGCCTGGACAGATGGGCAGAGTCCAATGGGATGGTGTTCAATAAGTCCAAGTGCCAGGGCCTGCACTTTGGCCACAACTACCCCATGCAGAGATACAGGCTGGGGTCGGAGTGGCTGGAGAGCAGCCAAACAGAAAGGGATCTGGGGGTGCTGATCGATACCCGCCTGAACATGAGCCAGCAGTGTGCCCAGGTGGCCAAGAGAGCCAGTGGCATCCTGGCCTGCATCAGGAATGGTGTGGCCAGCAGGAGCAGGGAGGTCATTTTGCCCCTGTACTCTGCACTGGTTAGACCACACCTTGAGTACTGTGTCCAGTTCTGGGCCCCCCAGTTTAAGAGGGACATTGAGATGCTTGAACGTGTCCAGAGAAGGGCAACGAGGCTGGGGAGAGGCCTCGAGCACAGCCCTACGAGGAGAGGCTGAGGGAGCTGGGATTGTTTAGCCTGGAGAAGAGGAGGCTCAGGGCAGACCTTATTGCTGTCTACAACTACCTGAGGGGTGGTTGTAGCCAGGAGGAGGTTGCTCTCTTCTCTCAGGCAGCCAGCACCAGAACAAGAGGACACAGCCTCAAGCTGCGCCAGGGGAAATTTAGGCTTGAGGTGAGGAGAAAGTTCTTCACTGAGAGAGTCATTGGCTACTGGAATGGGCTGCCCAGGGAGGTGGTGGAGTCGCCGTCCCTGGAGCTGTTCAAGGCAGGATTGGACGTGGCACTTGGTGCCATGGTCTAGCCTTGAGCCCTGTGGTAACGGGTTGGACTTGATGGTCTGTGAGGTCTCTTCCAACCTTGGTGATACTGTGAGACTGTGATACTGTGATCATATATAATCTTTGATGAGGTCTTCTCCAGGGCAAATGCATCTAGTATTTTGCATTTAGCAAAATTCCTTCTATTGCCATAGAAAGAAAATAGATATTTGCAAAGTGGGAAACAACTTTGACATCTACTTTACACTTTCTCTACAACAAGAAGTGAGACAAGTCCAAAATGAGTAAAGAACACTTTACACATGAATAGTGGTCATCAGTTTGCTGGGGTTTTTTCTTCCCTTGTTTTTTCAATCGACATACAGACAATAAAGTCCACCTAGTAACAAGCATCTAGCAGATAGTCACATAGCAGGAATTGCTTTTTAAAGTCTCTTTTTCAACTAACTACAGAGTGAATTCATAATGAACAGGTTTCCTAATAATATGTTTTGAATAAGTGGTTAGAATTAAGAAGGATGTAAGAAGGTCAGAAATCAAAGTCTATGAAATGGAATTGATGCTTGCAAATATGTGACTCCAAAGGAGTAATTATGCTTCTCCAGTAAAAACATTTATCATGGAAGCTTATAACAAGCAGCAATCAAGATTGATCTAGCAATGCAATTCTCATGCATAGATAGATTTATGAGAGACCTTTCTGAGGAGAATTAAATTTTCATCTTTGTAGCATCAGGGCTCTTGAGAAAAATGGCACATATTAGTATTTATATGTTTGTGTGTATGCAGGTAATATATATAAAAGTGGATGATCTTGGAGGTCTCTTCCAAGCTGGTTGATTCTATTCTATTCTATTCTATTCTATTTTTCATATGTGTGTGTGTGTGTTGTTTTTTATATCCAAACAGAAAGAATATAAGCACATCCCACAGACAAAGTTAGGTAGTAAAAGATAACCCGTGAGTAAGATGCAAAGATAGCCTGTATAGGAAATTAATAATCAATATGAGTTATGAATATTAATTTCTGTATGAATACTGGTTCTTATTATTAATATTCAAAAATTGGGGAAATTCCCTGAAGTTCTTTGGATTTCTGGTCGACAGGAAGCAATTGCACAGAATTAAACAGTTTAAACAATCAGAACTTGGAAAATAGGAACACGAGAACAGGAAGAGTTCTAGCTATGCCTATGGAGTCTTGGGATTCACTCCAGCAGATGTACTCATGATTCTCTTGGTCCCTGAGTAAGTCTCCTGTATCAATGACAGTTTCAAACTCACAAGGATGGTTCCAGGGTAAAATACAAATATTCCAGGCAGAGGCAAGAAGATGCTGCTGAGCCACTAGTGTTAGATGCAACATGTGGCTGCCTTTAATGAGCCACAAACAAGGAAAGGCAGGAAGGCTCCATGCAGATGAGCTGGTGTAGAAAGGCTGAATACAGAAAGGTGCAGATTCTAAATCATCTCCCTTTACATACTTGGTCTTGAAAATCAAACTGGCCAATAGACAGTAGCACCCTTGTTCTGGCCAATGAATTCAAAGCTTCATGCCAACTTTGACCATGCAGGCACGGTGAGGGCAGCACAAGACACCTAACACGTGGTGCCCTCAAGGCTTTGCTGGGGCTAAATCCTTATTGTTTGCTCATCTAACTCACTCCCCTACCCACAATAGAAGGAGAGCTAGGGTTAAACCTGCCTGGCAGGATTTATGCCCTACTAGGACATGGACTACTTTCTCTCAATCTATTTTAAGTATATTAATTGCTGCCAGTTTTTCACACAATCTGAAATATCTTTACTACCAGGATAGCAGGTGGAAGATCCTGTATTCTGAATCTGCACAACAGTTGTACTCAGTCAGCAAAAGGTATATATCTCACTCATTAAGAAAGATACAAATATTCCTCAGCTATGACAAGCATGGAGACACAGTAAATACAGTTCAAAGAAAATGTAGAAGTTAAAAAGGAGAGAGTGAGCATAGATTATTTTACAAATGCCTTTGAAGGCAATGCAAAATGTCACAGAGTGCAAATGCAAGCAGTTTAAATAGGCTGGCATGAAATTTAGGACCTAAAGTAATTATTTGATGTTTTAAATATTTCAGGATGAGAGTAGTTGAGAATATTTCCTGATGAATAGATGAAAATGTTGTAACAGACTCCTGATTTGGGTTACTAGCTCATCTAGAAATTCAAACCCACAGTCTTCATACTTAGTGTGGTATAAACACCTTATTGGAACTCTTCCACTTGACACAAATAACTTAAAAATGGTTTTAAATGAAGTGCTATGCAGCCATTCCTCTTTTGCTGCCTGTGTTCTGCTCACTAGAGGAAAGAAGAACAACCTCTAAATAGACTATCAGAGTATTTCTGAAGGAAAATTTGATCAACTGCAGAAGGAGAAGTCGCTACTTTTTGCTCTATTTATCTAGAATCACCCAAAATAGAAATGCTGGTTTAAATCTTTTTGTCAGAGAAAGGACTTGAGATTTTTCAATGTGTTAGTTTGAGCCTAGCTGGGATATTTTAGTGAGAGGAATTAGGTTATAGGCTGTGAAAAGGAAACACTGGTGATGTCTGCTGCACTCATAGGCTTGCTGAGATGTATAAAAATGGGAACATAAATACAGATAACACAATGCCTGTGTGTCTCTGGATGCCTGCACATTTCTCCCTAACCTGCTGTCTGTGTAACTAATCCTTCTGCTTTCTACCCACCCTGGCCAATCTCCCAAACTCATCTTGAATGCAAGGCAAGGTCTGGGATAAGGTAGAGGGGTGGAAAGGAGGTGGAAGGGTGGTTGGGAGCCCCTCCTGGGGACTCAGGTTTCTGGGAGGGCTGTTATGTTTCCGTATTACTTTTTAACTTGTATATTTCTCTCTCTAGCTGTATAGATTGTAAATACCTGCTTGGATATTGTGCTGAGCTGTGCTGGAGAGGGCTGGGTGATCTTGGAGGTCTCTTCCAATCTGGTCGATTCTATGATTCTATGATTCTATGATTCAGGTTTTCAGTTAAAAAAAAAATCTATTCTGTTTAAGCTCAAATATAAAATACTTAAGTTATTAGTAAGTAGTTATGTGATAAAGAGATATAAACTGTTTAACCATTAGTGGGAATTACAACGTGACTACCTGATTTAGATTAATATTTCTGACCTATTTCCTCATGCTGCTTACAGTCAGGGTTAGAATAGAATAGAATCAACCAGGTTGGAAGAGACCTCCAAGCTCATCCAGTCCAACCTAGCGCCCAACCCTATCCAGTCAACTAGACCATGGCACTAAGCGCCTCATCCAGTGTTTGAATGTCAATGTAGAAGCAAGCTGTGAGATAGTTTCTTTCAGAACTTGGGAATTCTGAAGATTATTTAAAGTTTCTTAACGCTGAAATTGTGCTTCAGAAACAAGTGATCTCCTACACAGATGTTCTATATTGTTCTCACATAAAAAGTGTGCTCAAAGAAATAATTATTCATAGTTAGCTACAATGATCATGAAGCCCTGTAAATGAGGGTGATTCAAATTATTCTTTCATCTCCAGAAACCAAAAAAAGGAAAACTAGTTTTACTTCATCAATGTCAAATGTATGCCATAAAGACATCTTTCTATCCAAAGTGACAATAATTGTTGAGTTATCACCATAGACAGTTTATTTCCTTTTATTTCTCATGGATGGTCATTTTTTTGTGGTCCATGAATAAATTACATAAGTAAAAAAAAATAGATAAAAATGTTTGAGAGAACATAGGCAGAATTGTTTGGAGTCACCGCCCCTGGAGGTGTTCAAGCAAAGCCTGGCTGAGGCACTTAGTGCCATGGTCTGGTTGATTGGCTAGGGCCGGGTGCTAGGTTGGATTGGATGATCTTGGAGGTCTCTTCCCACCTGGTTGATTCGATTCTATTCTATTCTATTCTATTCTATTCTATTCTATTCTATTCTATTCTATTCTATATGAAAACAAATGGTCAAGAGGGATGGTCTAAAGCAGGGGTCCTCAAACTACAACCTGTGGGCCGAATGTGGCCACCCAGGGTCCTCAACCTGACCTGCCGGTATTTACAGAGACCCCCCCCGCGCCGCCCTGCTGGGGTTTGGGGGGGAAGCCAAGCAGCCACAGCCCCAAGCACCTGCCAGGACTGGGCTGGAACCAAACTGTAGTCTGGCCCCTAACACTAGTGGGCTGGAACCAAACTATAGTCTGGCCCCTAACACTAGTGGGCTGGAGCCAAACTATAGTCTGGCCCCCAACACTGCTGGGCTGGAACCAAACTATAGTCCAGCCCTCAACACTACTGGGCTGGAACCAAACTATAGTCCAGCCCTTGACAAACCATGGTCTAGTCTACGACAGTGTCTGAGGGACAGTGAACAGGCCCCCTGTTTAAAAAGTTTGAGGACCCCTGGTCTAAAGGGTTTAATAAAATCATCCAAGATAGCTAACTACTGAAAAGCCTGGCTGACTTTTGAACAATAGCTCATCAAATTCTTAAGAATTGAATAGAATAGAATCAACCAGGTTGGAAGAGACCTCCAAGATCATCCAGTCCAACCTAGCACCCAGCCCTAGCCAATCAACCAGACCATGGCACTAAGTGCCTCAGCCAGGCTTTTCTTGAACACCTCCAGGGACAGTGACTCTACCACCTCCGTGGGCAGCCCATTCCAATGCCAATCACTCTCTCTGGCAACAACTTCCTCCTAAAATCCAGCCTAGACCTCCCCTGGCACAACTTGAGACTGTCTCTCCTTGTTCTGTTGCTGGTTGCCTGGGAGAAGAGACCAACCCCACCTGGCTACAACCTCCCTTCAGGTAGTTGTAGACAGCAATGAGGTCACCCCTGAGCCTCCTCTTCTCCAGGCTAAACACCCCCAGCTCCCTCAGCCTCTCCTCATAGGGTTTGTGTTGCAGGCCTCTCACCAGCTTTGTTGCCCTTCTCTGGACACATTCCAGCACCTCAACATCTCTCTTGAATTGAGGAGCCCAGAACTGGACACAGCACTCCAGGTGTGGCCTGACCAGTGCTGAGTCCAGGGGAACAATAACCTTCCTTGTCCTGCTGGCCACACTGTTCCTGACGCAGGCCAGGATGCCATTGGCTCTCTTGGCCACCTGGGCACACTGCTGGCTCATCTTCAGCCTACTCTCTACCAGTACCCCCAGATCCCTTTCTTCCTGACTACTCTCCATCCACTCTGTCCCCAGCCTGTAGTGCTGTGTGGGGTTGTTGTGGCCAAAGTGCGGAACCCTGCACTTGGCCTTATTAAATTTCATCCCATTAATGCTTAGTTTTGCAGTGGTCACTAAAAAATTATCTTTGAATGTAAAAGTGTTCCTTACTGTCTGTTTTCATGGTTTAGAACATTTCATCACTGCATTAAATTGAGTATATAGAAACTATATAGCTCTGTCGTATGAAACATTTCCTTACTTTGGTTTCAGCTAGCCACAGAATCACAGCTGCATGAGTGTTGAGGCTTGAGAAAGCAGTCATAAACTTGTCTCCATTGTTACATAAAACTGGAATGCCCTTTGCTAGTCCACTATTAACAAAATCAGGTCCTGGAAAAAAAAAACCAATCCAAGATTGATTATTCTTTACTTTCAGCGTAACATTTCTTGTATCATAATGTGTCTAGCTTTGTAGAATGATATGCCTGTCAAGTGTCATTCATATGAACTTAGATTTCTTTACTGTCATTTAGACTTGTTGGACTACTGCTCAGAGACCAGTCTGCAGGGAGTCAGCAAATTCCCCCTAAAGCAATGCTTGTGCTTTTAAATGCAGTTAAATGACAGGTGATACTCTCTTCTACAGAAAAGGCAGCTGAGAGCTGTATCCACATTTTTCTTCCTCCTCACTTGGTTTCTTGCATCTACTATACTTGCATGATTGTGACAGCAGTGGAAGAACTGCAAACCTTATCTGCCACAAATCAGCGTCTGACTTACCTTTTCATTTAGATAACTGCTCTGCCATCTCTTATGTTGAAATTGAACCAGGGATACACCTGTCTCTCTCTTTCTAGATAAAAGGCTTGGTTGCCCCTGAAAATGTGTAAATTCATGACTTGACCTCAGAAAAACTTCTTTTGCCTCTCTTTCCCTGCTTTCAGAATGAGCTGAAGTAAGAATAGGGCTGAGATGACTCAGAGGGTTACTACATCGAGTTCTCAGGAAAGTTGTCTTTATGGAGGCTTTGCATCTTTCTTCTGGACAATGCTCCTAAATAACATATTGGAAGCATAAATAACATATTGTAATATAAGAAAGCATTCTGTGTAAATGTTTTTCTTCATGTGTTTGTTTGCTTGGTTTGATAGGTAACCTGTAGGTGCTGCACTTGTTCCACAGCAGCACACTGTCTAGGTTTTGGGAGGTGCAACACACATGTTTGGGGCAGAAGTTAGAGATTTGGGCATAGGAATGAGCCACTGTCCAGGGGAAAGATTCATTTGACAGCCATCAGTGTGCAGGCTTTGCCTCCACACCCAGCTCAAAGACATCATTTTATGCCACTGCCAATGGGATTTTAGGGTGAGGCCTTGGGATCAGGAGTTTTCCATCTCCATCACTGCAACTATTTAGGAAACTACAAATTCATAGCTACAGAGAGACTTGATTCATTGCATGTAACTCTAATCTGCCTTTCAGTTATAGCCTAACTACAGACCTCTCGTATGGGCATTAAAAAACAAATTTACCTGTGTAATGAAATAGAATAGAATAGAATAGAACAGAATAGAATCAACCGGGTTGGAAGAGACCTCCAAGATCATCCAGTCCAACCTAGCACCCAGCCTAGCCAGTCAACTAGACCATGGCACTAAGTGCTTCATCCAGTCTTTTCTTGAACACCTCCAGGGATGGTGACTCCACCACCTCCCTGGGCAGCCCATTCCAATGCCAATCACTCTCTCTGGCAACAACTTCCTCCTAACATCCAGCCTAGACCTCCCCTGGCACAACTTGAGGCTGTGTCCCCTTGTTCTCTTGCTGGTTGTCTGGGAGAAGAGACCAACCCCCACCTGGATACAAACTCCCTTCAGGTAGTTGTAGCCAGCAATGAGGTCACCCCTGAGCCTCCTCTTCTCCAGCCTAAACACCCTCAGCTCCCTCAGCCTCTCCTCATAAGGTTTGTGTTCCAGGTGTGGGGCTTTTTACAACATGGTGATGTCAGAAATGTTGTGCTTTCCCTAACCTTTTTGTTTGAATGGAAAAAGAAGCAAAAAAAAAATGCAACATATGCAAGAGGTCCTTATGGAAGCTGTTCTGACTGGGTAGCTGGTAGGGGGGTTAGTTACAGGAGAGGAAGAAGTTGTTGGCATCAAAATCTTGCCATGTATTAATAGGCTATTTCATCATTCTATTAATACTTTTGATGTTAACAAGAGGAGGCCTGTCAACAGTGTAGCTGAATCAGTGACATTTGTCATCACTTGTCAGCTCTCACATCTTCCAACTGGGGTTGTACTTTGCTTGAATGTCAGGTTTTTGAGATGAGCCTATTTATGATACTTACAAGGCAAACACAAGGGTATGGTGAAGTGGATTTCCCTGAGTAATTACACCTGCCAGCAGCAGTATTTATGATCCAGGTTCATTAACAAGACAGAATTTACTGGAACTCTGCCTGTAACTTCTGAATGAGTGACTGCTACTGCTGACCATTGAATGCCCTAAGGAAAAGTGAGAATGGTGGCTTTCAGGAGTCCCAGTAAGAGTGGCAACATGCTGTCAGGAAACAAGCAAGGAAGTTGGTGTTTCCTTGATGCATACCTCTAGAACTATTAGCCTCAAGCAACACAGCATGCTTGGCTTATGCATGATTGCATTTTTAGAGTTAGTTTTCCGTACACAGCCTTTCAAGGACAGAATAAAAACAGCTATTTATAAGTATAGTCTCAGTTTCCCTCTGTTCTGTTATCTGGTTTAAATGAGAACAGAAGATCTGAAAGGTCAGGAGATCTGGAGTTTCTGGTATGGAGTTTCATAATACCTGATGTCTGGTAGTGACAAGACTAGGGGGAATGGAGCAAAACTGGAAGTGGGTAGGTTCAGACTGGCCGTGAGGAGGAAGTTGTTCAGCATGAGAGTGGTGAGAGCCTGGAATGGGTTACTCAGAGAGGTGGTTGAGGTTCCATCCCTGGAGGCATTTAAGACCAGGCTGGATGAGGCTCTGGCCAGCCTGATCTGGGGTAGGGTGTCCCTGCCCATGGCAGGAGGGTTGGAACTAGATGATCCTTGTGGTCCCTTCCAACCCTGATTGATTCTATGATTCTATGAAAAGCAGCCTGGCTGGGTGACTATTGCAAAGATGCAATGAGTCACATTTTTGTAAAGATCATGGATATCTGCTATAATAGTATTTCATGCACCACTACTGACAAGAGCACTTTCACAGATATCAATCAATAAATTGTATAGATTGATGTAGATAGAGACATAAATATGAAAAGAAATGCCCTAAAGTCATACTAAACAGGGGAGAATACTTGAGGGTAAAAAGTCCTTTGTCAACACATTAATTAGACAAAGATTCCAAGAATGCAGGATACTTAATAATAATGTTGTCCCTTTGTTCTCCACTTTTTCCACTTAACAATTTCTTAAATGTTTGAGCTACAAATATTGAGATCTAATAATAATATGTCTATCAAAAAATAAGAGCCATGAAGAAAGACATTATTCTTCAATAGGGACATTGAGATGCTTGAACGTGTCCAGAGAAGGGCAACGAGGCTGGTGAGAGGCCTCGAGCACAGCCCTACGAGGAGAGGCTGAGGGAGCTGGGATTGTTTAGCCTGGAGAAGAGGAGGCTCAGGGCAGACCTTATTGCTGTCTACAACTACCTGAGGGGTGGTTGTAGCCAGGAGGAGGTTGCTCTCTTCTCTCAG
>WAAF01007343.1:28734-45696 GCA_013400475.1 Tricholaema leucomelas
CCATGAAAGTTTTATTGGCATTTATATGACACATGTTAAACATTTCCTATTTGAAAGTCTCTACCTCTTTGTAATACATAGTTACTGAGTTTAACACATTAAATCCAAACCTAGACACCTGAATAGAAAAATTATGCATTGCACTGTTCCTTACATAACATTTATCTTTGACTTCTCAGATATTTTTTCTTAGCAGACTACAAGTCACAGCTCTGATTTTGTTTTTAAGGCTGTTGCAGAGACATTAAACCCCTAAATCTCCCAGGACTCTCCTAGCACATGTATTAATGTGCCATCTTTTTATTCTCACAGAAGGAATGCAACCAATGTGATAAATGTGTTGCAAAATTGCAACAGTTCAGTGAGGTATCAACTCAAGTAATTTGGGGCTATCTATACGTAATGTATTCACATAGAAATATGTCAGAACACAAGAAGATGATGAAGTAAACACCTACAGAAATATCAGTTTTCAATTTTGTTTGTAATGGCTGTGCAGCTGTTATCCCTGGGATATTAGTATCCCAGTGATATTAATACCTTTCCTAATAATTTCTATTAAAATATTAGCTACTTTTCCAAACACTTTTTTTTTTCTGTTTTGTTTTTGTTGTTTGTTTTTTTTTTTCCCCCCATAGAATAATAGAATCAAGCAGGTTGGAAGAGACCTCCAAGGTCATCCAGTCCAACCTAGCACCCATCCCTAGCCAATAACTGGGCCATGGCACTAAGTGTCTCATCCAGGCTTTTCTTGAACACCTCCAGGGGTGCAAGGTTTTAGTTTATTTCCCCTAATTATCTCTTTACTGAAAGTAAAGGCTTTGTCTAAACTACATTTTAAGAATAGTCTTAAGACTATTGAATGTACTAAACACATTTGTCTGCTGTACATAAACTGAACCTTCAAGAAGAGGCTTTGTCACAGTCAATGCACATCCTTCAAAACTCACAAGACCCTCTTATGTCTGAACATGTTCAATATGCAAACTTCCCATCAGGCACAGACACCACAGACTTGCTGCAAGTAATCCAGAGAAAACTTCAGGCTGTGTGAACAGAGAACTGGCAGGAGGTAGAGTAAATTTAATTTACAACTAATGTAGAGGCTGCTCTTCAAGACACAGGAAAATGACCGCTCTTAGATATCTAAAATAACACTGTTCAGATGGCACAGGTGCATATATCTTCAACATCAAATTGTGTTGTTCCTGAAAACTCAACTTTGCTTCCTTCACTCTGAACCTATGTGAATTAAGTGAATTATATTTCTTGGGGTTGACTGTGGTGGATGATGTCACGCTGTGATGGTTTGGGTGTTCTTTGGTCTGCCTTCTCACTCTTATGAAATCACCCAGATTAGACTCAGCCAAGCTGGAAATTAGAATGGAGCTTTGTATTTACAGCTTAGCACAATATACAAACAGGTGTTTACAATATCTACAGAAATATACAAGTTAAAAAGTAGCACAGAAACCCAACAGCCCTCCCAGAAACCAGAGTCCCCAGGAGGGACCATCAACCACTCTTCCACCTCCTTTCCACCTCTCTACCTCATCTCAGACTTTGCCTTATGTTCAAGGTGAGTTTGGAGGATCAGTCAGGAGGGTTAGGAAGCAGATGGATTAGCTACACAAACAGGTTAGAGAGAGAAGGGAGGCAGCCAAAGCCAGAGTTCAACTCTGTTATCTATGTTTGTGTTCTTGTTTTTATCCATCTCAGCAAGCCTATGAGTGCAGCAGACATCACCATTGTTTCCTTTTCACAGCCTATCATCTAATTCCTCTCACTAAAACACCCCAGCTAGGCTCAAATTAGCACACATGCATACAGCAAAGTCTCATGTTTCAGAATGCATACATCTGAATGGCTCTTTCCAATGTGCACTAGCCAAATCTATGTGTTGAATTAGCACAGAAAAGAGTAGTTAGGTGCATTCGTGTCCTCTTGCACACTGAGGTCAGTAGCACACGAAATATGTATTGCTATTGCTAGTAAAAGGACACAGTTTTGCAATGGCTCTGAAAGGCCTCAGGACATTGACTTGTCAGGATTTTTATCTGAACTTACCTTGGCCTGCCTGGAGTTTTGGTTCTGTGTGTGTAGCTGTAACTGTAACTGTCTTATAACCTAATCTGTTTAACATCATCTTCATTGCATGGTGTAGAACTCTTTGTCATAGCTGTATTTTGCTGTATGTCAGTAAATACTAGATAGTAAATACTAGATAGTAATAAGAAGTAGGTATCTTGTATAGAGTGATGTATGCATTGCAGCAGAATATATATTTATATATATCCATCTAGGTGTTGAAACAGATATCTCTGTGATGAGAGTGTTTGTAAGACTAAATTTCATCCATTAAAAAGAAAAAAAAGCAACAACCAACCAAACCAAACCAACCCAACAAAAAAAAACACCCTGGAGGTGTTCAAGAAAAGCCTGGATGAGGCACTTAGTGCCATGGTCTAGTTGATTTGACAGGGCTGGGTGCTAGGTTGGACTGGATGATCTTGGAGGTCTCTTCCAACCTGGTTGATTCTATTCTATTCTATTCATGCTTTTATTCTGAGTATCAGAATGCATGCTTCTTTTTGAGTTCTCATGTTGCTTCAGACTACTGGGTACAAATATCTCCAACCTGAGACAGAAGGAATACAATAGCAGCTTGCTGACAGCTCCATGGAAGCCATGATGGTTAATGATTTCATGACTTTTTGGAGAAAGTGTTCCCTCATGCCAAAGCTTTAATAAATACATGTTGACTTTCAGGCTGTAATAACCCCCTAGTTCTAATAGCCTTATTAACATAGCTGTGAGAATTATCACTTTGGAACAACATTTATTTATGCATAGAAACCATTTAATAAGTAGTGTGTACTTATCATAGTATCATAGTATCATCAGGGTTGGAAGAGACCTCACAGATCATCAAGTCCAACCCTTCACCACAGAGCTCAAGGCTAGACCATGGCACCAAGTGCCACATCCAATCTTGCCTTGAACAGCTCCAGGGACGGCGACTCCACCACCTCCCTGGGCAGCCCATTCCAGTAGCCAATGACTCTCTCAGTAAGGAACTTTTTTGAGTTCTATGTATGTATTTAATAACACTCACATCAAAAACTTCAGCAGTGACTATAACTGGAAACAGCATTGGTAACAGTAGAATTAATCATTTAATTAGCACCCCTAGGGCAGAACTGAGAAATATCAATAAGTCTTATGAAACATTTTTCACCTGAAGATCTGAAAGTGCTTTATAGAGGAAGGCTAAGTCTCACTATCTTCTTCAAAAAGGAAAAGACACAAAAATAGAGGATTTAGAGTAAGCTATAGCAGAGCTTTGACCAAAATTCAAGTATGTAAATTCCTTGTTTGTGCACAGCTGTCACAGCTGATTCATCTTTTGTTTCAGTCATCAACATATTAATTAGATTAAGTTTCCACTAAAGCCAGCAGATACTGCACCGAGTGAGAACGTATGTTCAAATGTGTGATTCAATTGACTAAGTTCAAACACTGAGTATTATTTTATTCTACACCTCAGGTTATTCAATGCATTCACATGATGCTGGCAGACATGACAGAGAATCCAATTTGTCTATGATATTCCAGAGTAGCAGCTAGAGGCCAGATGGAGTAAATTAGGACATCTAAAAAGGCCCTAGGAAATTCTGTTGAAAGAACAAGCTTCTGCCACAGCTAACTACATTTGGGAGTGTAATGTAGGGCAACTTAAGAGCTCACAATGATCGCAGTGGGAGCTTAAACATTTGACTTCCCTATATCTGTGTGGGAACCAAAAAGGAGAGTCAGTTAAATGTGATAAATGATGTATCTCTGGAGTGCACCCCTGTGTACCCTCGACACAGTCAGATTGTGGTTAGAAACATAGTAAACTGGTACTCTGGCCTTGTGTAACATTGGCATGGAACCGTAGCAAACTTAGAACAAAGAACTGAAAGTTCTTTGCCCACTTACTTGTTGCAACTCAGATCTAGGATATATTTTTTTTCCATTTTTTTCCAACACTTCCATTTTTCTTTTTCTCTTTCACTTTTTGTGATACTAACTTTTAGTATTCTCTCCACTTTCCTTAGTTCCACTGCACTAATAATATACCTGTGAGAAAGAGTGTGAGGTTCTGAATCACTGCATATGTCCTTCGCTAGTTTATATTTAATTGTTCTTAGAATCATAGAATAGAATCATAGAATCAACCAGGTTGGAAGAGACCTCCAAGATCACCCAGTCCAACCTAGCACCCAGCCCTAGCCAGTCAATTAGACCATGGCACCAAGTGCCCCATCCAGTCTTTTCTTGAACACCTCCACAGATGGTGACTCCACCACCTCCCTGGGCAGCCCATTCCAATGCCAATCACTCTCTCTGGGAAGAACTTCCTCCTAACATCCAGCCTAGACCTCCCCCAGCACAACTTGAGACTGTGTTTTTTCTTCATATTGATCTGACTAAGTCACAAGGCTATGAGAACATTTTACTCTTGAAACTATTTGTGAACCTTTTGACTGGAACTCCACTGCATCATGAATGAAACACATTAAGTTTTGAATCCTACAGAGCCAGAAGGTAATCTTACATTTATAACACTCCCACTTCAAAAATACAGGCTAAAATAAAATAAATGTACAAAATCAGATAAGTGATGTAAAAAACCATAGATCTCTCTATGACTAACTAGTAACTAAACAGACTAAATGAGAGCAGTGCATGAAATCAATCAAAACTAACAAAGCCTACATAAGGCAGCTTTGATCTTTTAAAAGTAAACAGAAAAGAGTCAAACTGACAATATGAGACATATAATAGGGATTTAATGTAAAATACTATTAGTGATTGACATCTAAGTGTGTGCTCAGCATACACAGAATATATATGAAGTACCTGAAGCAGCCTATGGATTATCAAATGAGAAGGAACTGCGTCTTGCACTCATTGGGCTTGGCCACTGCGTACTTGGGATAGACTTTAAGAAGATACTGTTAACAGTGGGCCAGTATGAATGACCAGTTTGGGTATGATTAAGTGAGGATGCACATGAGCCAGCAGTGTGCCCAAGTGGCCAAGAAAGCCAATGGCATCCTGGCCTGTATCAGGAACAGTGTGGCCAGTAGGACAAATGAAGTTATTTTTCCCCTGTACTCAACATTGGCCAGGCCACACCTTGAGTCCTGTGTCCAGTTCTGGGCTNCCGGGATGAGGTACTTAGTACCATGGAGTAGTTGATTGGAGAGGGCTGAGCGCTAGGTTGGACTGGATGATCTTTGAGTTCTCTTCCAACCTGGTTGATTCTGTGATTCTATGGATCAGTCTTTTGCATTAGAAATGTAGTAATTGGAAAAAGTAATCACTATTCTTTTATTTTAAAAACTGTCTTTGGTTTAAGTGGCAAAGTTGGTTTGGTAGGAAGTGGAGCCACAGCGGTGGCTTCTGTAAGATGATGTCGGAAATTGCAGTGGTAGGATCTCTGTGATAACATAACTAAGAAGGGGTAAAAACTGCTATGAAACATCAGCCGGAAGAGTGAGAAGTACGTGAGAAAAAAATTTGCAGACACTAAGGTCAGTGACAAAGGAGAGGGAGAATGTGCCCCAGGTGCCTGAGTAGAGATTCCACTGCAAGCTACAGTGAAGACTATAGTGAAGCAGGTTCTGCCCCTGCAGCCCATGAAAATATAGATCCAGTAGCCTGTGAAGCAACCCATACTGGATCAGTCTCTTGTCAGAACCTGTGGTCCATATAGAGAAGAGCCCATGCTGGTGCTGGCAAGACTTGAGACCCTCTTGGGGAACCACCTTAAAGCAGATTGTTCCTGAAGGAATACCTGAATGACCCACATTGGAGAATGCAAGATGGTAAGAAATTAGAGACTGAAACTGGACTTACTGAAAAAGGAAAATGTGTTTTAAGATTTGTTTTTACTCCTTGTTATCCTACTCTGACTTTAGACTGGGAATTACTCTGATTGATTCCTGCATTAAGTCAGTTTTGCCCTTCACAGTAACTGATGAGTTATCTCTCTGTCCTTATCTCATCTGACTTCCCCTCCCAGCTGACAAAAGGGCATGATAGAGTGGATTGCTGAGTAGGGCAAAACCATCACATTTATTGAGAAATTCCTACCACCACTACTGCTGACAGAGTTGCTCATTTAAACACTTTCTAACCTGTTAAATTTAGCCAAATTCAAGTAGAACTCCCATTTGAACCTCTGTAGCTAGTACTGGTCATTTTGACTGAAGAGGATCAGAAAGTATTCATATCTTAAGACTTATTTCAGTGTTTATTGGTACAATTTTTGCTATGGATACTTCTGACATACGAATACAATGGTACATGCAGTGTCAGATTGCTGTCTCTGTTCTAAAAGGTGAGAAAAAGGGGTATATATGCAACTATAAGCAAGAGAGTGTCCCAGAGAGAAGGATCTAGATGGATTCTAGATGGAAAGAAAATATAAATTCTATGTCACTAATTTCTAACACAAGTGAAGTTATCATAGTATCACAGGCTCACAGGATGTTAGGGGTAGGAAGGGACCCAAGGAGATCATTGAGTCCAACCCCCCTGCCAGAGCAGGACAATACTACCTAGTACAGATCACAGAGGAACACATCCAGATAGGCCTTGAAAGTCTCCTTAGAAGGAGATTCTATGACCTCCCTGGGGAGCCTGTTCCAGTGCTCTGTGACCCTTAGAGTAAAGAAGTTCCCCCTTGGGTTGAGGTGGAACATCTTTTTCTGCAACTTACACCCATTGCTCCTTGTCCTATCCCAGGGAGCAATGAGCAGAGCCTGTACCCCCGCTCCTGGCCAGCCCTTACATACTTATAAACATTTATCAAATCCCCTCTAAGTCTTCTCTTCTCCAGACTAAAAAGCCTCAGATCCCTCAGCCTCTCATTATAAGCCATTCCCTCCAGTCCCCTCATCATCTTCATATCCCTCTGCTGGACCCTCTCCAGCAGATCCCTGTCCCATTTAAACTGGGGAGCTCAAAACTGAACACAGTGTTCAAGATGAGGTCTCAGCAGGGCAAAGTAGAGGGGAGGAGAACCTGCTTTGATCTGCTGGGCACATTCCTCCTAATACAGCCCAGGATCCCATTGGCCTTCTTGGCCACAAGGGCACATTGCTGTCCCATGGTTAACTTGTTATGCACCAGGACTCCCTGGTCCCTTTCCACAGGACTGCTTTCCAGCAGATCACCTCCCAGTCTGTACTGGTGGAGTTTGTTATTTCTCCCCAGATGCAGGACTCTGCACTTGTCCTTGTTGAACTTCTTCTGCTTCCTCTGTGCCCAGCTCTCCAGTCTGTCCAGTTATATCTGGTTTTGAAAGTCTGCTCAGAGCAAATTAATGGAAAGGAATAACACACAGAATAAAATGGCATTACAACAGTGAAGTAGCTTCACTAGTTTGAAGGATATGTTTTGGTACAGTGTAAAATTTTGTTTGTAAGACCTTAATTTGTTTGTTTGTTGGTTTTGGTTTTGGGCTTTTGTTTTGTTTTGTTGTTTTGGTGTGGGTTTTTTGGTTTGGTTTGGTTTGGTTTTTTTCTTGTTTTGAATCCCATCTTGGAGTAGCAAAAGTCAAAAGATTATATGGGAATGTTTTGCATGATTTTATAGGTCTCTTACAAAAACTGTGAACATTTATTAAAAGATGTCTGGCATATCATGGCCAATCTGAAATTTCATAGCATTTCACTGAATTTCTTAGAATCAACCAGGTTGGAAGAGACCTCCAAGATCATCCAGTCCAACCTAGCACCCAGCCCTAGCCAGTCAACTAGACCATGGCACTAAGTGCCTCAGCCAGGCTTTGCTTGGACACCTCCCGGGACGGTGACTCCACCACCTCCCTGGGCAGCCCATTCCAATGCCAATCACTCTCTCTGGCAAGAACTTCCTCCTAACATCCAGCCTCTACCTGCTCCAGCACAACTTGAGGCTGTGTCCCCTTGTTCTCTTGCTGGTTGCCTGGCAGAAGTGACCAACCCCCACCTGGCTACAGCCTCCCTCCAGGTAGTTGTAGACAGCAATGAGGTCCCCCCTGAGCCTCCTCTTCTCCAGGCTAAACACCCCCAGCTCCCTCAGCCTCTCCTCATAGGGTTTGTGTTCCAGGCCTCTCACCAGCCTTGTTGCCCTTCTCTGGACACGTTCCAGCACCTCAACATCTCTCTTGAATTGAGGAGCCCCGAACTGGACACAGTACTCAAGGTGTGGCCTTCAAGTTAAAAATACAACAAAATCAACACCATCTTTAAAATCTGCCAATGTAAGCAACTTAGTTGTGTTAATTCAATAAGGCAAGTGTCACAGAAATTAGACAAAACTGTTGTGGAGATCGTATTTTGCATGGGAGTTTAATTATGCTTGGTCACATACTGAGATTGGGTACCTCCTGCAGATGGTTGTCAAACTTTTCAACAGCTCCAGAAAGAAAAACAAAACACAAAAAACTCCAGCAGATTCATTTACCTGCCTAAATAAAGGCACCTAATGTCATTTGTGATGGCTGACCTCCAGCTACCAGTGCAGAAAGGCAGTAATGCCTCCTAAGTCCTTTGCTATATCTGCCCACACCAAGTGGTTATGTTGGATATGAAAGCATATGTCAAATGACATTAGGTGTCTGTGATTAGGCAACACTCACAAATCAGATTTTACCTATTTAGCTTATCTTCAGCTGTTTAAAGTTAAATTTCAGACAAAGACTTTTTCTTTTTTTTCTGTTCCCTTTGTGTTTTGAGCTAGAATAATAATTACTGAAAGAGTAATTAATCTCCATGTACAGGTCATCTTTTGTTAAGTTCTTGTCTACACATTTTAATATGTATTTGAAGACTGAAAATGTGTGTCTATAGATTTTAAAATAATTTTTAAATCAAAGAGAGAGGGGGAATGGCTGAAGCAAGATTGTAAACATTTTATCTCTCCTTATTTTTGAAATGACATTTGTATTTTACCATATGTCTCAATATTGTGTGGCCAGTAGGATGAGGGAGGTTATTCTTCCCCTGTACTCAACACTGGCCAGGCCACACCTTGAGTACTGTGTCCAGTTCTGGGCTCCTCAATTCAAGAGAGATGTTGAGGTGCTGGAACATGTCCAGAGAAGGGCAACAAGGTTGGTGAGGGGCCTGGAACACAAACCCTATGAAGAGAGGCTGAGGGAGCTGGGGGTGTTTAGCCTGGAGAAGAGGAGGCTCAGGGGAGACCTCATTGCTGTCTACAACTACCTGAAGGGAGGTTGTAGCCAGGTGGGGGTTGGTCTCTTCTGCAAAGCAACCAGCAACAGAACAAGGGGACACAGTCTCAAGTTGTGCCAGGGGAAGTATAGGCTGGATGTTAGGAGGAAGTTCTTCCTAGAGAGAGTGATTGGCATTGGAATGGGCTGCCCAGGGAGGTGGTGGAGTCACCGTCCCTGGAGGTGTTCAAGCAAAGCCTGGCTGAGGTACTTAGTGCCATGGTCTGGTTGATTGGATAGGGCTGGGTGCTAGGTTGGACTGGCTGATCTTGGAGGTCTCTTCCAACCTGGTTAATTCTATGATTCTATTTTAGGCCTATCAGGCCTACCATGACATGCATTCAAATTTTTCGCAGCTGTAGAAGCTTTTCTTTCCTCTGAGTTGTCCAGTCTGGATTTGCATCCTGTTGAATGATGACTTTTTGTCCTTCTACTCAATAAAGAAACAGAATTCACTGCAGTTGAACCGATGCTAGATCTTCAGACACACGAATGTTATTATAATTATGTAATTATGCATAATTGTAATTACACACATGCACTTACAATTATACATAATTTTAATTATACATTATGTAATTGTACATAATTTTAATTATGTAACTATGCCAGAAAATCAGAGATATTAGAGATGAAAGAGACCTACTGTTTCGGGTTCTCACTTTATTCTGGCTCATGTGCATGGCTATTGATTATGCTATATCAGTATTCCTTACAACCTCCTGTAACCCATTTAAAAATGACTTAGTGCTCTTAATTTCAGCTCTTTTGACAGTGTTGAAAAGCTAATACCTCTAATCTGTGAACATACTTTCTCATATTCAGTCTCTACTCTGCTACCTACTCTTATCATAACTGTTACAATATTACTCCTAAATATTCAGTAAAGCAGACAAGTCAGCCTGAAGTTGTAATAAGTGTTCACACAAAATTAGCCTTGTTTTTAGCTCTTCAGCTCAATCAGAGTTTATGTTCAATTAATTTAGCTCATCCACTTTCCTTTTTCCTCAGTCAAATTCCTGCTTTTTGATAAAGGTGCAGATTCAGTCAGCAGAAGTACACACACAAAACCAAGCTCATCTTTTGCAATTGAGAGCAACTTTATCCCTTTTAGCAGTGCATTTCCATTAATTTAGTCCAACTGAACAGATGTAACTGAAGTTACATCACATCTCTCAGTGTCCAAAATCCTCAAATATTTGCTGATAATGATCATTTTTGACAAAGCTAGAAAAAAGCAACAGCCACAATTGTTTATCTTGCTCATGCGAATAAGAGCACGGATGTCAATGGGACTAGTACTGTGAATGATGCAAATCTCCCGAGGAATGGTTGCAGCCAGACACAATGTTTGTGCCCTTCCTCCAAGGAGATTAGTCAAGCTTAATATATTTCATACTTGGAGGGATGATTACACTGGTTTTAGAAATGTTGATGTAGTAAAAGCATACTTTCCACAACACAGCAGTACAAACTCCCAGTTTCTGTTTCTTAATGCCGGGCATCTCAATACTGTTTTTATCAAGAATATATATTGTTTATTTCCAATATTTGAGTATTTCTAATGAATTTATTTCTATCACCTTACACAGTAAAAAAAGCACTAACAAAAAAAAAAAATCTGGGCCCCCCAGATTTTAGGAGGGACATTGAGATGCTTGAACGTGTCCAGAGAAGGGCCACGAGGCTGGTGAGAGGCCTCGAGCACAGCCCTACGAGGAGAGGCTGAGGGAGCTGGGATTGTTTAGCCTGGAGAAGAGGAGGCTCAGGGCAGACCTCATTGCTGTCTACAACTACCTGAGGGGTGGTTGTAGCCAGGAGGAGGTTGCTCTCTTCTCTCAGGCAGCCAGCACCAGAACAAGAGGACACAGCCTCAAGCTACACCAGGGGAAATTTAGGCTTGAGGTGAGAAGAAAGTTCTTCACTGAGAGAGTCATTGGCTACTGGAATGGGCTGCCCAGGGAGGTGGTGGAGTCGCCGTCCCTGGAGCTGTTCAAGGCAGGATTGGACGTGGCACTTGGTGCCATGGTCTAGCCTTGAGCTCTGTGGTAATAGGTTGGACTTGATGATCTATGAGGTCTCTTCCAACCTTGGTGATACTGTGATAACTCCAGTCACCACAGCTCTTCAGGTCTAGACACCTACTCAGTTAAAGAGTCGGAAACTCAATATTTTCTACTACTTGGTTATTATCCTATCCTGTAGAATAAAGAGTCCTCCCTTTTATAAAATTTAATGCTGCATTCTGGATCAGTTCTGAGAGACGAAAGAGGAGAAGGTGGGGTTAGTAGGCAGTTAGGGCTGTGCAGCTCTAGGGTACTCAAGAGCCATATGAGTTTTCAAGCATGTCTTTCTGGAAAGGGCTCGTCTTAGGGAATAACAAAACAAAGCATTGTTGAAATAGCTACAGCACCGAAAACAGCATTTCTTTTATTAGAATTTCTTTGCTGTATGTAGGAGAATCAATACACTTTAAGGAGAATTCAAAAGAAATGCCTTTTTTTTTTTTTCTTTCTTCAGGGAAAATTCTGTAATCTTGGCCCGTATTTCATACATGAATTATGTTGTTTATGGAATGGTTTTGGTGTCCCCTGCCCCCTCCAACTCTAGAAATCACCCAGACTAGACTCAGTCGTCTCTGGAAATTTGAATGAAGCTTATATTTACAGCTGGCACAATGAACAAGCAGATATTTACAGTTAGATACATATATATATACAGAAATATACAAGGTAAAAGGTAATACAGACACAACTCCCCTCCCAGAAACCTAAGTCCCCAGGAGGGGCTCTCAACCACCCCCTCACCTTCTCCTTACCCCTCTCAACCTTACCCCAGTCCTAAGGAAGAATGGAGGTTTGGCAAGGGGGCTTAAGAAGCAAAGGCCAAGAGGATTAAGCAAAGGTGAATCAGCCACAAAAGCAAAAAGGAGGGTGAGGCTAGAAAGCAAGATGGAGTCCAGCCAGCAGCCACGAGCTCCCCAGCAGGCAAAAGCAGAAGACAACAGCCCAGCACGCAGTGCAGAGCAAAAGTGACCTAATCTTTGTTTTGCCTTTCTTCTTTACACATCCCAGCAAGACTGTAAGGGAAGTAGACACCATTGTTTTCATTTTCCAGCCTATCATCTAGTTCTTCTCACAAAACATGCTAGCTAGGCTCAAACTAGCACAGCTGGAAAAATAATCTGTGGGCAAAAACAGTTTCTATTTTATGTATAAATCTCTATTTTATGTACAAATGTGTTTTTGATGTGATCTTCCTGAAGTACATTTCCATTACTAATTTTATACTCTAGAAAAGTATTGCTGTGTCATTCTGTCATTGCCTGCTTTCTCCACCACTTGCTGCTGCCAGTAATCAATGTTGCAACAATCACCTTTGGATTGAAGGAGGTGCCCTTATTCCATGTGAGTGCAAGTGTAAGACCTGTGTGAGACAAGTGTCAGCAGCACAAGAATCATAGAATCAACCAGGTTGGAAGAGACCTCCAAGATCATCCAGTCCAACCTAGCACCCAGCCCTAGCCAATCAACCAGACCATGGCACTAAGTGCCTCAGCCAGGCTTTTCTTGAACACCTTCAGGGACAGTGACTCCACCCCCTCCCTGGGCAGCCAATTCCAATGCCAATCACTCTCTCTGGCAACAACTTCCTCCTAACATTCAGCCTATACTTCCCCTGACACAACTTGAGACTCTCTCCCCTTGTTCTGTTGCTGATTGCCTGGGAGAAGAGACCAAGATCCACTTGGCTACAGCCTCCCTTCAGATAGTTGTAGATAGCAATGAGCCTCCTCTTCTCCAGGCTGCACACCCCCAGCTCCCTCAGCCTCTCCTCACAGGGCTGTGTTGCAGGCCTCTCACCAGCTTTGTCAACCTTCTCTGCACACTTTCCAGCATCTCAACATCTCTCTTGAATTGAGGAGCCCAGAACTGGACACAGGACTCAAGGTGTGGCCTGACCAGTGCTGAGTCCAGGGAAAGAATAACCTCTCTCATCCTACCAGCCACACTATTCCTGATACAGGCCAAGATGCAAGGATAACAAGTGTCAGCCATGTAACAAGTGTCTCAAGTCTATCACTTCACATGACCTATTTTATACCACCACACAAACAACACATTAACATAATCCAGACCATGTACAGCCCAGCCTTTAGCATACTTCATGTCTTGTTTTTCCCCTGGGCCACGTGTCCTACTATCTCTCCTCCCCGAGGGAGGCACACTGAGGCTGTGAGAATGAAGGTCATACTCTGTACACAGCTCATTATCTCCTGTCTTACATTTCTTCTTCTTGGATTCCCACAGAAAAGGTTAATTTTAATTAAATAATTGGAATTAAACCCAAGGCATCTGTAAGGTGTAGATATAATTGCATTACAAAACACAGCCAGTTTGTCTGAAAATAGATTGCTGTGTTCATATTTTAACTCCTAGTTCTCAAGGCTGAAATATCAGATTAGATACTCTGCATGATTTAATGTGTACTATAGAAGCATACTGTATTTAAGTCTACAGTGCAACTACATTGCAAGCAAAAGGAGGCAGGTATCATAAGCCATTAAAAAAAACACAAATTCTGTTGCAACTGATAAACATAAACTGGCACATATAAACTCTAGTACTCAATCCTTTCCCTGGTGCCCATTCACTCTTAAAAGTTCTGTTATTTCAAGTAGCCACCACCTTAGTTCCTCACCAGGAGGGCTATGAGGTTGATGCTTGGTATTTCTTTTTACTTACTGGACAAGGTTTGGTGTTAATGGTATTGATGACAGGCTGAGAGAGTTGGGGCTCTTCAGCCTGGAGAAGAGAAGGCTTCGAGGAGACCTTAGAGTGGCTTTCCAGTATCTGAAGGGAGCCTACAGGAAGGCTGGGGAGGGACTATTGACAAGGTCTGGTAATGTCAGGAGGAGGGGGAATGGGTTTAAACTGGCAGAGGGGAGATTTAGACTGGATGTTAGGAGGAAGTTCTTTACAGTGAGGGTGGTAAGGCACTGGAACAGGTTGCCCAGGGAGGTTGTGGCTGCTTCCTCCCTGGAGGTGTTTAAGGCCAGGCTGGATGAGGCCTTGAGCAACCTGCTCTAGTGGGAGGTGTCCCTGCCTATGGCAGGGAGTTGGAGCTGGATGATCCTTGAGGTCCCTTCCAACCTAAACCATTCTATGATTCTATGATTCTTCCTCTATGCACTGGGATTTGCTTGAGCTATTTCTTAGCAGCACTAGCTAATGAAATATGCTTAGTTCCTCTTTGTGTCTAAGTTTTAATACACATAGTGAGGTTTTAAAATGTTTGATATTTCAGTTTTGCTTTTTAGCTATGCAATGGATTTCACGCAGCTGGTAGGGTTGTCTTCCTGTAGTGATCAGTAATTAATCATTAGTGATTTGTGTTTATAGCCTGAGACCTTGGATATTCTCTCATGCTTGCACTTTCAAGGCTTTTGATGTCAGCTTCTGCTTGATCTTTTGGAAATCTCTGATGCAATCTCATATTTCTTCAGCAGCCTGTAAGCTGTGGTTTTATTAGTAAAAGCCAATCACTCATGAGTACAGATCTATGATTGCTGAAAAGTGCACTGTACAAAATATATGATCCCTTAGAGCACACACAGACAGATCCACAGTACTCTGCTAACCACTTGAAACTATAAAACTATTAATTCACTAAAAATTACTTTATTAATAACCAACAAAAATGGATTCTTGAATATTTTCAAGTAATTGTTGCACATTTACTCATTTAACCTTTTTAATACTAAAAATAAAAGAACATTTTTTTGTCCATTTGAATACAAGAAAATGTCAGGATACCTTTTCTCTTCCTTTTTCTGGGTTATTTTATTTCTCAGATAGACTGTCAGTTATAATTCATCAAAAGCTATTTATTCCTGCTCTAAATTAATTATTGGATTGTAGAGTCACAGAATCAATCAGATTGGCAAAGAACTCCACAATCATCCAGTCCAACCTAGCACCCAGCCCTAGCCAGTCAACTAGACCATGGCACTAAGTGCCTCATCCAGGCTTTTCTTGAACACCTACAGGGATGACAACTGCACCACCTCCCTGGGCAGCCCATTCCAATGGCAGATCCATGAACTGGAGATGGAGGAAATACATGAAAATAAAACAAAGCTGTAAACTGGTTTCAAACTCCTATATTATATTTTTCATTTTGGCTTTGTAACATCCAATATTAGCTTCTTACTAGTAGCAATTTCTTTCAGTGCCTAACTTAGATGTTATTCAATCTACTGCTCTAGTTGACTGGCTAGGGCTGGGTGATAGGTTGGACTGGATGATCTTGGAGGTCTCTTCCAACCTACTTGATTCTATTCTATTCTATTCTATTCTATTCTATTCCATTGTCAGTGAGGAAAATTGAAGGGCTTGCCAGGGTTTTAAAGACAATTCTATCCACTAAATGGCTTCATACATTTGATTTAATACATGGCAAGCAACTAACAGAAAAAGAAGAAACCAGAAGGGTGATTAAGCCATGTTCTTTATATGTGGGTTTGTTGAACACATTTCTTTCTTCAAGTTTAAAAAATCTAAACCGCTTTTTGAAGAGAAAACATCAATAGAAATGAAGAAATAGATTTCTGTAGAGCTATAGCTCACTGAAATTTAGGAAACTTAGGATCTCCCTAGGGGGGAAAAAAGTCTTCAAAATGTCATCTACCAAAGGACAGCTCAGACACTACTATTTTGAGACAGAGTCATTGAGGTCAAGAACATATCTGAGTTCAGAAGAGGGCACTACTGAAAGAAGTCTTAATTTTCCAATGACTTCAACATGCAACTAAGAATATATAAACCTGAGGTGTTTTTCCTACTCTCAGGATTTTGTTGTTTGTGTTCTTTGGACTGAAAAAAAACCAACCAGACAAACAAAAAACCAACACAAAGCAACAAAGAAGTTAACAGGGATTAAACCTTTCTGTTGTCTAAATGCTTTCACAACAAAATTCCATAAGTTAAGAAAACAGAACTTAGATACCCAAATATCAATTCACACAATTCAAAATTCATGTCTACCACAGATTCTAAAACTTTAGATGGATTTTTTTCTTGTTCATTTATATCCATCTCCTGCATATCTAAGTCAATATGCTAGTGTGATGGTAATTTCAGATAGTAATCACTGAAAGACCACAGCTCATGCAAGTCATTGCAACACCCCTTTTACTCAGCCTTCCCATCCTAAAAGTGTGGTTAGACATTTGCTTTAAACCCATCCAAATCTGGATACAAGAGCATGTCACACAGTCACTAATTTATAGACACCTTGAGATCATATTGGATCCTGAAATTGCTATCAAGATACTTTTGCCTATCTTTTACTTACTTGAAAATGATATTAACTAGGTCATATAGAAGTTGGTATTAATAAGGATGAACTCTTTATCTTTTAAACAGAAAAACAGAATCACAAACAGAATCAGAGAATCACTATGGCAGGACAAGGCCTTTAAGACACTGAAGTCCAACCATTATTTAACTCTATGGGAGTCACCACTACACCATATTCTTTAGCACCATATCAAGACAGCTTTAAATATATCCAGGGATGGATATTCAATCACTTCTCTGGGTAGCCTGTTCCATTCTTTGATAAACCTTTTGGTAGAATAGAATAGAATAGAATAGAATAGAATAGAATAGAATAGAATAGAATAGAAT
>WAAF01007344.1:0-13036 GCA_013400475.1 Tricholaema leucomelas
AACACTGCAATAGGTTGCCCAGGGAGGTAGTCAAGGCCTCAGCCCAGGAGATATTTAAGGTGAGGCTCAGGATCAGAGGATGTTAGGGGTTGGAAGAGTCCTCTGGAGATCGCTGAGTCCAACTGAGCTAGCCCAAGAATTTTAGGAGCTAACCCATGAATTTTAGGAGCTACTCCAAGAATTTCAGAAGCTTTCCTGAGAATCTTAGGAGCCAATCCAAGCATTTTAGGAGCTACCCCAAGAATTTGAGGAGCTAACCTGAGAATCTTAGGAGCTATCCCAGGAATCTTAGGAGCTAACCTGAGAACTTGAGGAGCTAACCCAAGAGTTTGAGGAGCTATCCCATGAATTTTAGGAGCTACTCCGAGATTTCTAGGAGCTATCCCAAGAATTTTAGGAGCAAACCCAAGAATTTGAGTAGCAAACCCATGAATTTTAGGAGCTCTCCTGAGAATTTCTAGGAGCTAATCCAAGAATCTTAGGAGCTCTCCCAAGAATTTGAGAAGATAACCCAAGAATCTTAGGAGCTAAGCCAAGAATTGGAGGAGCTAAGCCATGAATTTGAGGAGCTATCCTGAGATTTCTAGGAGCTAACCTGAGAATCTTAGGAGCTATCCTGAGAATCTTAGGAGCTAACCTGAGAATCTTAGGAGCCAATCCAAGAATTTTAGGAGCCACCCCAAGAATTTGAGGAGCTACCCTGAGAATCTCAGGAGCTATCCCAAGAATCTTAGGAGCTAACCCGAGAATTTGAGGAGCTAACCCAAGAGTTTGAGGAACTATCCCATGAATTTTAGGAGCTACTCTGAGATTTCTAGGAGCTATCCCAAGAATTTTAGGAGCTAACCCAAGAATTTGAGTAGCAGACCCATGAATTTGAGGAGCTAACCCATGAATTTGAGGAGCTATCTTGAGAATGTTAGGAGCTAACCCAAGAATCTTAGCAGCTACCCCAAGAATTTGAGGAGCTAACCTTTTATTCCTAGTGAGGGTTAACCACTCAACTTCCTACCTGCTTTATGCTGGTTTTTGGTTCTTTCCCCTCCCATCCCTGCAAGGAGCAGTTAATTATTGCCAAGCCTGTTTGTAATGCTCCAGTTTCCATGCAGGAATTTGCATGATTTCTTAAGCCAAGCAGGCTTTGAAAGAGAAATCCTGCTGCAGAGAGGGGACACCCTTAAAGGAGACTTGTCCCTGTTTTTCAGAGTCCCATTCCCCCCTCCATGGCTTTTAGAGTGGTTTGCAGCCTTCCATCTTTATGGGCAACAAAGAGTTGCATTTAAATCTGTACTGTGGAGGAGCTTCTTCAGCATGGATTACTTTCTCCTCTGGAGGTTTTGTACAGTCTGTGCCTTCTGGCCAGTTGGTGATCAGAGAATCACAGAATGAGAGATTCAGCCAGGTTGGAAGAGAGCTCCAAGCTCATCCAGTCCAACCTAGCACCCAGCCCTGCCCAAGCAACCAGACCATGGCACTAAGTGCCCCAGCCAGGCTTGGCTTCAACACCTCCAGGCACAGCCACTCCACCACCTCCCTGGGCAGCCCATTCCAAAGCCAGTCACTCTGCCAACAACTTAATGACACAACAACATTAAAAACAACCCAATAAATCCATCAAACCACAACAATAATACAAAACAAATAAAAGATGATGATGATGATGATGATGATGATGATGATGATGATGATGATGATGATAGAAAAATAAGGAACACTAATAACAATATAAGGTAAGAAGCTGCAGTGCCCTGAGAAGAGGCTGAGGGAGCTGGGGGTGTGCAGCCTGCAGAAGAGGAGGCTCAGGGCAGAGCTCATTGCTGTCTGCAGCTCCCTGCAGGGAGGCTGTAGCCAGCTGGGGTTGGGCTCTGCTGCCAGGCACCCAGGGACAGAACAAGGGGGCACAGCCTGAAGCTGTGCCAGGGCAGGTCTAGGCTGGATGTTAGGAGGAAGTTGTTGGCAGAGAGAGTGATTGGCATTGGAATGGGCTGCCCAGGGAGGTGGTGGAGTCCTCATCCCTGGAGGTGTTGAAGCAAAGCCTGGCTGGGGCACTTAGTGCCAAGGTTTAGTTAATTAGCAGGTGTTAGCTGCTAGGCTGAACTGGATGATCCCAGAGGTCTTTTCTAACCTGATTAATTCTGTGATTCTGTAAAGCCATCAGCATGGCTGGGAGACCATCCCTGGTGGTGTTCATGCCAAACCTGGCTGGGGCACTTAGTGCCATGGTCTGGTTGCTTGGGCAGGGCTGGGTGCTAGGTTGGGCTGGATGAGCTTTACTCTGCTCTCCTCAGACCCCACCTGCACTCCTGGGTGCAGTTCTGGAGCCCCCAGCACAAGAAGGACATGGAACTGCTGGAGCCAGTCCAGAGGAGAGCCACGAAGATGCTCAGAGGGCTGCAGCAGCTCTGCTCTGAGGACAGGCTGAGAGAGTTGGGGCTGTGCAGCCTGGAGAAGAGAAGGCTTGGAGGAGACCTTGGAGTGGCTTTGCAGTATCTGAAGGGAGCCTACAGGAAGGCTGGGGAGGGACTATTGACAAGGTCTGGGAATGTCAGGACGAGGGGGAATGGGTTTGAACTGGCAGAGGGGAGATTTAGACTGGATGTTAGGAGGAAGTTCTTTACAGTGAGGGTGGTGAGACACTGGCACAGGTTGCCCAGGGAGGTTGTGGATGCTTCCTCCCTGGAGGTGTTTAAGGCCAGGCTGGATGAGGCCTTGAGCAACCTGCTCTAGTGGGAGGTGTCCCTGCCTATGGCAGGGGGTTGGAGCTGGATGATCCTTGAGGTCCCTTCCAACCTAAACCATTCTATGATTCTATGATTCTATGATCTTGGAGGTCTCTTCCAACCTGGATGATTCTATGGTTCTATGATTCATTTGCTCCAGGGAATTTGGTGTGGGGCTATCAATGTCAGTGCTGTTCACAGGACATAGAATGGTTTGGGCTGGAAGGGACCTCAAAGATCACCTAGTGCCAGCCCAGAGGGAGCAGCTCCCAGGCAGCAAGCAGCCCACATGCACATAGCAGCTGCTGCAGTTGTTACTCATTCCCTGCCACGGAGCTGGCAGAGAGAGGCCACTCCAGCAGCGCTTCCATCCCAGCAGCAGCCTGAGTGCTGCACTCCTGATGACCTCCCTGCCTTGGTGGCTCTTTCATTGGCAAGGACTCCTCCCAGTCCCCAGGCAGGTTTCTACAACGTGCAAGAGGAACAATGGTGTCTGGAGCAGGACTGCTCTCCCTGTCTTCTTCTTCCCCTCTTCCAGCATGGGCAGGGCAAGAAGCAGTGCTAAGAATAAAAGGCAGCTGGGATGTTGTTAGAACTCTTCTCTCTGCCTGGCAGACAAACAAGGGTGAACCCCAGTGCAGGACAAAACCACAGCTGCATTGGCATTGAGGAGTCATAGAGTCATGGAACCAGAGTCAGTCATAGAATGGGCTGGGCTGGAAGAGACCTCCAAAGCTCATCCAGTCCAACCCCCTTGTCAGTCAGCAGGGAATCATCAACTAGATCAGGTTGTCCACAGCCCTGCCCAACCTCACCTTCAGTATCTCCAGAGATGAGGCCTCAACCCCCTCCCTGGGCAACCTGTTGCAGTGTTGCAGCAGCCTCCTGGTGCAGAACTTGTTCCTCACATCCAATCTCAATCTGCTCTGTTCTCATTTCACACCATTGCCCTCATCCTGTCACTGCAGGCCTTTGCAAACTATAGCTCTGTAGCCTTCTTGTAGCCCCCCTTCATGTCCTGGCAGGCTGCTATTAGGTGTCCCCAGAGCCTTCTCTTCTCCAGTCTGCACACCCCCAGCTCCCTCAGCCTGTCCTCACAGCAGAGCTGCTCCAACCTCCTGTTCTGCTCCATTGAGTCCATGTCACAGTCATAGAATCACAGAATTAACCAGGTTGGGAAAGACCTCTAAGATCATCAAGTCCAACCTATTACCTAACACCTTCTAATTACCAAAACCCTGGCACTAAAATATCCTTCCTATATTGAGGGCTCCAGAGCTGGACACAGCTCTCCAGGTGAGGTCTCAGCAGAGCAGAGTGGCAGAATCACCTCTCTGGACCTGCTGCCAGTGCTGCTTTGGGTGCAGCCCAGGCTGCCCTTGGCCTTCTGTGCTGCACTCTCACACTGCCTGCTCCTGTCCAGCTTCTCCCCCACCAGCACCCCCAAGTTCTTCTCCTCAGGGCTGCTTTCCATCACCTCCTCCCCCAGCCTGTATTGACAGTGAGGATTATTCCAGCCTAGGTGCAGAACCCTGCACTTACTGTTGTTGAACCTCAAGAGGTTCACCTGGGCACATCTCTCCAGCCTGCCCAGGTCCCTCTGGGTGCCATCCTGTCCCTCTGGCATATTGACAGCACGGAGGGATCTGCTGCAGGATGGTCCATTAGCATTTGGCTGGAGCAATGCTAAACCTGAGAGCTCTGCAGCCCAATTACTGCAGCTCTACCAGGGAAGTAATGGGGAGCCTGGGAGTGGGACTGGTGAGCAGCTTCCTAACAGCCTAATGAGCAGCCTGGCTGCTCTCTATCAAAGGCTTGGTGGAAGCTGGTTCAAGACCCCTGAGGTGGTACAGGAGGAGAATGTGCAGACTGGGAAATGTCCAAAGAGAGCATTAAAATCCAGCACGAAGCTATTAGAAGCTTGTGCTCAGCACAGGAATAAAGCAGCTCCAGTGTGAGAGGTGCTTGAGAACAGCCAGGTTCTCAGAAGGGACTGGCTTTGCATGGTACAAAGCAGGAGGAAGAGATTAAAGGTGGCTTTAGCAGAGCCATTTTAGACTTAGGGCTTCTGGGTGGCTGGAAACAGCTTTTGTGCAAGAGAGTGGGAGAAGCTCCTTTGGCTCATTCCCTAAACCTTAGAAACACAAATTTCTCTCCCCACATTCAGCTTATGCTTTGTCTAAGCCACAAGCTTTTTGTGGGGCCAGGGCAAGTCACCTAACCACTGTTAAAGCCAGCAGCTCCAGCAAGGGTTGGGTCAAACCATCCTAAATACACTCAGGGAGGTTGTGGATCTTCTGTCCCTAGGGGTCATAGAATCATAGGGTCATAGAATCATAGAATCAGTCAGGGTTGGAAGGGACCACAAGGAGCAGCCAGTTCCAACCTCCCTGCCATGCCCAGGGACACCCTACCCTAGAGCAGGCTGCCCACAGCCTCAGCCAGCCTGGCCTGAAACACCTCCAGCCATGGGGCCTCAACCACCTCCCTGGGCAACCCATTCCAGCCTCTCACCACTCTCCTGCTCAACAACTTCCTCCTCACCTCCAGCCTGACTCTCCCCACCTCCACCTTTGCTCCATTCCCCCCAGTCCTGGCACTCCCTCACAGCCTAAAAAGTCCCTCCCCAGCTTTTTTGTAGCCCCCTCCAGATACTGAAAGGCCACAAGTAGGGTGCTCAAGGCCAGGCTGCCTGAGGGCTTAAGTAACCTGGTCTTAGTGGGAGGTGTCCCTGCCCATGGCAGAGGGGTTGGAAATAGAAGATTTGGCATTGGAATGGGCTGCCCAGGGAGCTGGTGGAGTCCCCATCCCTGGAGGTGTTGAAGCCAAGCCTGGCTGGGGCACTTAGTGCCTTGGTCTGGTTGATTGGCCAGGGCTGGGTGCTAGGCTGTGACCCTTCCAGTCAAGAAGTTCCCCCTTGTGTTGAGCAGGAACCTCCTGTGCTGCAGCTTCCATCCATTGCTGCTTGTCCTATCCCAGGGAGCAGTGAGCAGAGCCTGTCCCCCCCTTCCTGACTCACAGCTCTCAGATATTGATATACATTGATTAAATCCCCTCTCAGTCTTCTCCAGACTAAGCAGCCCCAGGTCCCTCAGCCTCTCCTCATAAGGAAGCCCTCCAGTCCCCTCATCATCCTCGTAGCTCTCTGCTGGACCCTCTCCAGCAGATCCCTGTCCCGCTTCAACTGGGGAGCCCAAAACTGAAGGCAGTACTCAAGATGAGATCTCAGGAGGGCAGAATAGAGGGGGAAGAGAACCTCCCTTGATCTGCTGGACACACTCCTCCTAATACACCCCCAAGATCCCATTGGCAAAACTGTCCCTGGCTGACATAGTTTTGCTCCAGCTGCCAGAGTAAGAAGTCATTTCAGTACCAAACCTGAGATGTAATTATTCCTAATGGCATCTCCTCTTGGCTTGCTCCTTGTGCACGGCATGGCAAGAAAAGAGAAGGTGGTTTCTGTAAACAGAGGAAGCTAAAAGCAATTAAAAATGAAAAGGATGACTTCTGTAAGTGTGTGTGCCCTGGCAAAGAGAAGTGATGTGTGTGTGTGTGAACTTACTCCAATCAAAGCAACAACGTTTCCCACTGAGTTGTTTTCGATCCTTTCTGTCCCTTCCTCCCTCATCAGCATTCGTAGAAGTGGATATTGTTTGTGACAACTTCTGTGAGGAAAGGAGCAGGTGAATATTAATGGGAAGTGCAAGAAAGGACATGCATCTCTGTGCAAAATCCAGGTCACAGGATCACAGATCACAGGATGTTAGGGGCTGGAAGGGACCTCTGGAGGTCTTCCAGGTCAACCTCCCTGCCAGAGCAGGAGCAGAGAATCCAGCGTAGGTCACACAGGAACACATCCAGACAGGGCTGGAAAGGCTCCAGAGAAGGAAACTCCACAACCTCTCTGGGCTGCCTGTGTGTGATGGTTTGGGTGTCACCTGCACACACACACACACCCCTCCATGAAATCATAGAATCAAGCAGGTTGGAAGAGAGCTCCAAGTTCACCCAGCCCAACCTAGCACCCAGCCCTGCCCAAGCAACCAGAGCATGGCACTAAGTGCCCCAGCCAGGCTTGGCTTCAACACCTCCAGGCACAGCCACTCCACCACCTCCCTGGGCAGCCCATTCCAATGCCAATCACTCTCTCTGCCAACAACTTCCTCCTAACATCCACCCTGAACCTGCCCTGCCACAGCTTGAGACTGTGTCCCCTTGTTCTGTTGCTGGCTGCCTGGCAGCAGAGCCCAACCCCACCTGGCTACAACTTCCTTTCAGGCAGCTGCAGACAGCAATGAGGTCTAAGCTGGGCAGGGGTCTCAAGAACAGGGCTAGGGAGGAGGAGATGAGGGAGCTGGTGGCAGGGGGGGGGTTGGTGTGGAGAAGAGAAGGCTGAGGGCAGAGCTCATTGCTCTCTACAGCTCTCTGAGAGGAGGTTGAAGTGAGCTGGGGTTGAGCTCTGCTGCCTAGGATCAGGTGATAGGAGAGGTGATGGCCTGAAATTATGCTGGGAGAGGCTTAGCTTAGACATGAGGAGAATTTTCTTCACTGCAAGAGTGGTCAGGGATTGGCACAGGCTGCCCAGGGAAGTGATGGAGTCTCCATGCCTGGAGGTGCTCAAGAAACCTGTGGCCATGGCACTTGAGGACAGGGTTTAGTAGCCATGGTGGTGTTGGGTTGAGGGTTGGACTGGACGATCACAGAGGTCTTTTCTAACCCAAAGAATTCTATGATCAAACTACTGTGGAGAATTTTATTCTTGGATCTGGGACTGCTTCCCCTTTGAAGCAGAAACTGAGGCGACAATGAACAGGGCAAGGCAATGACTCTGTGAATGGAGAAGTAGATAGATAGTAATAGAAGTATCAAAATCAGATGCTTAGGATTCAGGCTGGTACTTCTGTCTTGCATGAATCCACAGCTGCTGTGTTCTGGCACTGCTGGTTCACAGAATCCCAGAATCCCAGAATGGTTTAGGCTGGAAGGGACCTGAAAGATCATCTCAGTCCTTTGGCACTGTCTGCCATAACAGACTCCAGGCCAAACTGGCAGCCCATGGCTTGGACAGGGGCACTCTGTGCTGGGTTAGGACCTGTCTGGATGGGCACAGAGAGTGGTGGTGAATGGAGCCACATCCAGCTGACAGCTGTCACTAGTGGTGTGCCCCAGGGATCAGTGCTGGGCACAGTCCTGTTTAATATCTTCATTGATGATCTGGATGAGGAGATTGAGTTCTCCATCAGTGAGTTTGCAGACAACAGCAAGTTGGGAGCAAGTGTGGGTCTGTTAGAGGGCAGGAGGGCTCTGCAGAGGGACCTGAACAGGCTGCACAGATGGGCACAGTCCAATGCCAGGGGTTTTAACAAGTCCCAGTGCCAGGTTCTGCACTTTGGCCACAACAATCCCAAGCAGTTCTGCAGGCTGGGGACAGAGTGGCTGAGAGCAGCCAGGCAGAGAGGGAGCTGGGGGTTTGCAGCTGAACATGAGGCAGCAGTGTGCCCAAGAAGGCCAATGGCATCCTGGGCTGGCTCAGGAGCAGTGTGGGCAGCAGGACAAGAGATGTTCTTCTGCCCCTGTACTCAGCACTGCTCAGGCCACAGCTTGAGTGCTGCGTCCAGTTCTGGGCTCCTGAATTGAAGAGATGTTGAGGTGCTGGAAGGTGTTTGGAGAAGGGCAGCAAGGCTGGAGAGGAGCCTGGAGCACAGCCCTGTGAGGAGAGGCTGAGGGAGCTGGGGGTGTGCAGCCTGCAGAAGAGGAGGCTCAGGGCAGAGCTCATTGCTGTCTGCAGCTTCCTGCAGGGAGGCTGTAGCCAGGTGGGGTTGGGCTCTGCTACCAGGCAGCCAGCACCAGAACAAGGGGACACAGCCTGAAGCTGTGCCAGGGCAGGTCTAGGCTGGATGTTAGGAGGAAGTTGTTGTCAGAGAGAGTGATTGGCATTGGAATGGGCTGCCCAGGGAGGTGGTGGAGTCGCCATCAATGGAGGTGTTTAAGAGGAGGCTGCATGAGGCACTTGGTGCCAGTGTTGAGTTAATCAGCAGGTGTTAGGTGCTAGGTTGAACTGGATGATCTCAGAGGTCTTTTCCTACCTGCTCCATTCTGTGATTCCAACCCCTGCCATGGGCAGGGACACCTCCTGCTATCCAAAGTTGCTGAAGGCCTTAACCTGGCCTTATACACCTCCCAGGAGGGAGCTTCCACATGCTCCCTGGACAACCTGTGCCAGTGTCTCACCATGCTCAACCTGGGCCAGTGTCTCACCACCCTCAACCTGTGCCAGTGTCTCACCACCCTCAGCCTGTGCCAGTGTCTCTTCACTCTCACTGTCAAGAATTTCTTCCTGTTGTCCAGTCTCAATTTCCCCTCTTCCAGCTTCAATCCATTGCCCTTCATCCTATCCCTACGACCCCTTTCTGTGTTTCCTGTCACCCCCTTCAACTCCTGGAAGGTTGCTCTAAGGTCTCTGCAGAACCTTCTGTTTGCCTTCTTGTCCCTCTCCCACCCAGTTAAGGTATCTGATGCTAACTGACATGCTGCAAGTGCATGAGCTCTTCAGCTGAGTGCTGTTCATCCCTTCTGCCTTTAGCTGTGGTATTGCTCCTCAGCTTCCATCTCTGTCTGAGTTGGAGGTGAATTTTTACTGAGATCTCTGCTTAAGCAGCTTGAGCTGCTCTCTGATTTTGCTCAGGCTCTGTTCCCATTGCAGGGCATCATCCAAAGGATTTTCCCAAGAGGTTGTGGTTGGTTGATTTAAACCATGCTTGGCCTTGACCTCTTTGGGGTTATTTTTGGTGTTGAATCACAAAGGTTTTGAAACTGTTTAATGTCATCAAGAGCAGTGTGGGCACAGGGCAAGGGAGGGGATGCTGCCCCTTTGCTCTGCTCTCCTCAGGCCCCACCTGCAGTACTGTCAGCAGTTCTGGAGCCCCTAACATAAGCAGGACATGGAAGTGTTGGAGCCAGTCCAGAGGAGGCCACCAAGATGTGGGGAAGTGCTTCCCAACATCCAAACTAACCTTGGGGAAGTGCTTCCTAACATTCACTCTAACCCTGGGGAAGTGCTTCCCAACTTGAAACCGTAACTTGGGGAAGTGCTTCCTAACATCCAACCTAACATTGGGGAAGTGCTTCCTAACATTCAATCTAACCTTGGGGAAGTGCTTCCCAACTTGAAACCTTAACTTGGGGAAGTGCTTCCTAACATCAAACCTAACCTTGGGGCTGTGCTTCCTAACATTCAACCTAACCCTGAGGTAGTGCTTCCTAACACCCAACCTACCCCTGGGAACGTGCTTCCTAATATCCAACCTAACTGTGGAGAAGTGCTGTGATGAACTCTTTCCTTACCTTCAGCCTGAACCTGCCCTGGCACAGCTTGAGGCTGTGTCCCCTTCTTCTGTTGCTGGCTGCCTGGCAGCAGAGCCCAACTCCACCTGGCTACAGCCTCCCTTCAGGGAGCTGCAGACAGCAATGAGCTCTGCCCTGAGCCTCCTCTTCTGCAGGCTGCACACCCCCAGCTCCCTCAGCCTCTCCTCACAGGGATCTCTAATCCTTCATTACCAGATCTTACCACAGAATCACAGAATGGATTGGGCTGGAAGAGACCTTCAAGATCATCCAGCTCCAACCTCCTGCCATGGACAGGGACTTCCCTCAGGTTGCTGCTGGCCCTGCCCAACCTGGAATGGAATCCTTATAGGAGAGGAGGCAGAACTTGAATCAGGAGGCTTCTGCTGTCCCCACAGAGCAGCTGTGCAGCACTGGGCACTGACTTGTGTCGGGGTTCAGCCTTCCCTGGAGATTGCACTGCCAGTTACTGCCTGCCCCATGCCTGCAGAGGTGCTGGAAGCAGCAGGCTGCAGATGCCCAGCAGGTGCCTGTGCTTTTTAATGACCATCTTCAGGGTTGGTAATGACAGTAATATTTTATTAAGTGAGAAATCTCCCCATTTCTTTACTCTGCAGGCTCCACTTTATAACTGGTAGTTAAACACTACTATAATTTTACTTTACAATACATTCAGGACCTGCTTTTACAACTCTAAGTAGCACTTCCTCACAGGAGTATGTTCCTTGCCTTGAAAGGCAACAGCTACATGGGCAAAGATGCAGAATCACAGAATCACAGAGTGGTTTAGCTTGGAAAAGCCCTCTAAAATCATCAACTTCCATTAACATCTCTGTGTCCTTTCACAGAGTCATTGCTTTGCCCTGTTCATTGTGGGTTCATTTTCTAGCTCAATAGGAGCCAGCAGTTGTGCCCAGGGGGCACAGAAAGGCAGTGGCATCCTGGCTGGGATTAGAAATGCTGTGCCCTGCAGGAGCAAGGAGGGGATTGTCCCCTGGTGCTGGGCACTGGCGAGGCCACAGCTTGAGTGTTGTGTCCAGTTTGGGGCACCTCAATCCAAGAGAGATGTGGAGGTGCTGGAGGCAGTGTGGTGAGGCCACAGCTTGAGTGTTGTGTCCAGTTTGGGGCACCTCAATCCAACAGAGATGTGGAGGTGCTGGAGGCAGTGTGGTGAGGCCACAGCTTGAGTGTTGTGTCCAGTTTGGGGCACCTCAATCCAACAGAGATGTGGAGGTGCTGGAGGCAGTGCAGAGGAGGACAGGGAGGCTGGGGAAGGGCTGGAGAAGAGATCTGCTGAGGAGAGACTGAGGGAGCTGGGGATGGTTGGTGTGAGGAGGAGGAGGAGGCTGAGGGCAGAGCTCATTGCTGTCTACAGCTGCCTGAGAGGAGGCTGTGCAGAGGTTGGTGCTGGTCTCTTCTTACAGGTAATTAGTGAGTGAACAATAGGGAATGGCCCCAAGCTGCCACTGGGTAGGTTTAGACTGGACAGTAGGAAAAAAAATCCCAGCAAGAGTGGTCAGGGACTGGAATGGGCTGGGCAGGGAGGTGATGCAGTCACCAGCCCTGAATGTGTTTAAAAGTCGTTTGGATGTGGTGCTTGGGGCTATGGTTTAGGGTGTACCTTGCAGAGCAAGGATGTTGGTTGGACTTGATGATCCTGAGGGGCTTTTCCCACCTGAATGTTTCTGTGATTCTGTGATTTTTGGTTCATTTTCTTCTTTCAGGCAGGAACAGTCCAGGTCCAAGAATGAGAATCTTTAGAACCATTGCTGAGGTCACCTCTCAGTCTCCTCCTCTCCCAGCAGCACAGCTCCAGCTCCCTCAGACTCTCCTCCTAACAGAGCTGTTCCATTCCCTTCAGCAGCTTTGTGGCTCTGTGCTGGACTCTCTCAAGCAGTTTTATGTCCCTCTTGATCTGGGGGGCCCAGCACTGGGCACAGGACTCCAGATGCAGCCTCAGCAGGGCCGAGTAGAGGGGCAGGGGAACCTCTTTTGACTACCCACAGCCCTTCTAATCCAGCCCAGAATGGCATTGCCCCTCCTGGCCACCAGAGCACACTGCTGGCTCATGCTCACCCTCCCATCCATCAGGACCCCCAAATCCTTTTCCCCTTCTCTGCCTTCCAACAGGTCAATCCTCAACCTGTACTGCTGCCTGGGGTTGTTCTTCCCCAGGTGCTAGACTCTACCCTTGCCTAACTCAATTTCTCCCTGGCCAAGCCTCAGCCTGTCCCAGTCTGGCAGCACAGCCTCCTGCTGTGGCAGCCACCACAGCCAGTTTGGTGGCATCAGCAAACTTGCTGACTGTGCACTCTGTCCATGCCAGCATGAACATTTCAGGCATAGATAAGGTTCAACCATAGCAGAGACAGAAATGGTTAAAGAGAATTGGCCACAGAATGTCCAGAGACAAGAATAAGTAAGAAGTTTCTCCTCTGCCCTGCAGGGTGCTCAGCAAATGGAGCAGCTCCTGCAGCCACTCTAGGAGAGGTATGATGGGATGCATGAAAAGAGAGGGACCAGCAGGGTGTGGGAGGTGATCTTCCCTCTCCCTTCTGCTCTCTTGAGACCCCACCTGGGGCACTGCATCCAGTTCTGCTGTCCCCAGTACAAGAAGGGCATGGAATGGTTGGAGAGGGTCCAGAGGAGGCTGTGAAGATGATCAGAGGGTTGGAGAACCTCCCCTGTGGGAACAGCCTGAAAGAGTTAGGGCTGCTCAGCCTGGAGAGGAGAAGGCTCCAGGGAGACCTCAAAGCAGCCTTCCAGTACCCAAAGGGACCCCAGGAGAGCTGGGGAGGGACTTTTGACAAGGGCTGGGAGTGACAGGATGAGGGACAATGGATTTGAGCTGGCAGAGGGGAGAGGGAGAGTGGAGATGAGGAGGAAATTGTTGAGAGTGAGGATGGGGAGACAGTGAGAGAAGTTGTGCCAGGGAAGGGTTAGGGTGGAGATGAGGAAGAAATTGTTGAGAG
>WAAF01007346.1:0-19031 GCA_013400475.1 Tricholaema leucomelas
ACCCCTAACATCCTGTGAGCCTGTGAAGGGTTGGAAAGGATAAGAGGCAGTGGTTTGAAAGGAGAGCAGAGTAGATTGAGATTTGATGTCAGGAACAAGTTCTGCACCAGGAGGCTGCTGCAACACTACAACAGGTAGCCCTGAGAGGCTCAAGAGGTCCAATGGCATCTTGGGGTACATTAAGAAAAGTTTGCCCAGCAGGTCTAGAGAGGTTTTGCTTCCTCTCTGCTATGCCCTGGTGAGACCACACCTGGAATGCTGTGTCCAGTTTTAAATTGAAGCTTGAGGAGGGCAGATTTAGATAGAGATGAGGAAGAAAATCTTCAGAGTGAGGGTGGGGAGACACCGGCACAGGTTGCCCAGGGAGGTTGTGGAGCATATGATTATAGAATCAACCTGGTTGATTCTATGATCATATGCCCAGTTTGGGCTTTGTTAATCCTCTGAATAAAACCAGGAAGGTTATCAGCTCAGTGGCAGTTAAATGCACTTCATAATCCTGCCCATGTGGACTTCCAACACAGATTGTAGCTAAATATGAACTCAGAGACCAAGTAAGATATAATTTGGATTCATTATTATTATTAAAACAAGGCAAATTTTCATCCATGCAACAAACCTCACCCTTCAAATCTTACCTCTCACCATATTAGTTCTCACCTGCAGACTGTGTGGTCTCCTCCGAAGTCGTATCTAAAGAGTAAAAATGAGTAACAATTAACCCAATGCAAAAGCAAATCCCAACAAACAGCATCTAACCAAATCTAATTAAGAGAATCAGTAATAGAAATCTTGCCTGAAGAGTTTATAGGATAAGTGATAAAAGTAACAAGAGAGGATTCTGGAAAAGAAAAAAGAGAGAGGAAAGAGGTAAAGTTTGTGTGGTTTCTGTCTGTGGATCTGGGAGAGGAAAGGTCAGGCACTGAAGCTCTGCAACAAGAACTGAGTATTATTTAAGTTCCACTTTAAGAAGCAGTGCAGTGCTGCTGAAGATGGGTCAGGGCATTTCAAGTGTTTACATGGAAGTAATGTTCACACAGTCACAGAGTGTTAGGAGTTGGAAGAGAGCTGCAGAGAGCACCAGCCCAACCCCCTGCCACAGCAGCAACACCTAGAGTAGAGCACACAGCAACACAGCCAGGGGGGTTTGCAATGGCTGCAGAGAAGGAGACTCCACAGCCTCTCTGGGCAGCCTGCTCCAGGCCTCTGCCACCCTCACAGCCAAAAAGCTTCCCCTCCTCTTCCCCTGCCACCTCCTCTGCTGCACCTTGCCCCCAGTGCCCCTTGTGCTGCCCTTGGCCAGCCCTGAGCAGAGCCTGGCTGCGTCCTGCCCACACTGCCCTGCACAGCTTGAGCCCAGCACTGAGGGCAGCCCTCAGGCTGCTCTGCTGCCAGCTGCCAGCCCCAGCTGCCTCAGCCTGGCCTCACAGGAGATCTTCACTGCCTGCAGCAGCTTGGGGACTTTGAGCTGGAATCTCTCAAGCAGTTTCCAGAGCTCCTTCTTGACCTGAGTGGCCCAGAACTGGACACAAGATTCCAGATATGGTCTCACCGGGGCACAGCAGAGGGGCAGGAGAACCTCTTGACCACAGCCATTCTAATCCAGCCCAGGATCCCCTTGGCCAGAGGGACACAAAGGCACATTGCTGGCTCCTGGGCATCCTTCTGACCACAAGGACCCTCAGGTCCTCTTCCCCTATGCTGCTCTCCAACAGGTCATTCCCCAGCCTGTACTGGTCCATGGGGTTGCTCTTTCCCAGACACAAGACTCTAAACTTCACTGGACAAAAGGTAACTTGCAACTATTTCATCCTTAACGATAAACTATTCTATTACAAATCCAAATGTTACCTTCAAAACATAAACAGTGCAAAGATTAAAGCTTGGAACTGACTTGCATGGCAACTTTGCTGCACTGTCTCAGGAGAGGAACAAAGGAAAGGCAGATTTATCTAACAGGAACCAGCAAAACATTGCAACAATCAGCAAACTCCTGATTTTCTTACCAGAAATGGTTGTTGCAGACGATTCTCCTGAAGTTTCAGCTTTGGTTTCAGACAGAACAAAAGAAAAGAGGGGGTGGGGAGGGGAAAAAAAAGGATGATGAAGTTTCAGACACAGAGAGAAGCATCCTCAGCAGCCTTCCCTTCTGCATTTCCTACACGGCCCAGAAGGGGGCAACACTGCCCCCCAAAAGGCAGACTGCAAATTCTGACTTCAGCAAGTTACTGGTTTAGGAATTCAAAGAGAATTCACCCCAAGATTACATCTTTTCAACAACTATTGGACGGTTTGCAGCCCTATAATGTTAGGAAAACAAAAATAATTGACCCAAGATCAAGAAAGTAAACAAAAAAATAAGATTAAGAAAGTGAAAAACATTGACCTTGTGAGGAGAGCCTGAAGGAGTTGGGGCTGTGCAGGCTGGAGAGGAGAAGGATTCCAGGTGATCTTATTGTGGCCTTTCACTATCTGAAGTGGGCTACAAGAAAGCTGGGGAGGGACCTTTTACGCTATCAGGGAGTGATGGGACTGGGGGGGAATGGAACAAAGCAAAACATGGGTAGTAGATTCAGCCTGGATGTTAAGAAGTTGTTCAGCATGAGGGTGGTGAGAGCCTGAAATGGGTTGCCCAAGGAGGTGGTGGAAGCTTCATCCCTGGAGGTGTTTAAGGCCAGGATGGATCAGGCTCTGGCCAGGCTGATGTAGTGTGAGGTGTCCCTGCCCATGGCAGGGAGGTTGGAACTGGATGATCCTTGTGGTTCCTTCTAACCCTGACTGGCTCTATGATTCTAAGATACATGTCACACTACCCTGAGTGTCTTGTTGGGTGTGGAAGGGGAAAGAAGTGAGTATATAGAACAGAATAGAATCAACCAGGTTGGAAGAGAGCTCCAAGCTCATCCAGTCCAACCTAGCACCCAGCCCTATCCAGCCAACCAGACCATGGCACTAAGTGCCTCATCCAGGCTTGGCTTCAACACCCCCAGGGATGGTGACTGCACCACCTCCCTGGGCAGCCCATTCCAAGTGAGTATATAGTTGGGTGCCACAGAATGTTAGAATGTCTAGGATGACCTAGAGCAGGCTGCACAGGAACACAACCAGGTTGGTCTTGAAAGTCTCCAGAATAGGAGACTCTGAGTAAGAACTCTTCTTACTGAGAACTCTTCTTCTGAGTAAGAACTTCCTGAAGAGAGGTTGTTGCCAAGTGGAGGTTGGTCTCTTCTCCCAGGCAACCAGCAACAGAACAAGGGGACACAGTCTCAAGTTGTGCCAGGGGAGGTCTAGGCTGGATGTTAGGAGGAAGTTGTTGGCAGAGAGAGTGATTGGCATTGGAATGGGCTGCCCAGGGAGGTGGTGGAGTCACTGTCCCTGGAGGTGTTCAAGCGAAGCCTGGATGAGGCACTTAGTGCCATGGTCTAGATGGCTGGACAGGGCTGGGTGCTAGGTTGGGCTGGATGATCTTGGAGGTCTCTTCCAACCTGGTTGATTCTATGATAAGTCTGAAACTGTGATCTGGAGAGGAGCCAGCCAACTATTTATCCTGCAAACACCAGCCACTAAAATCTTTTGATGTTGGTTATGGTCAGGAAATTTGATACCTGCTTCACATTAGCCACTTCAAAGTTAGCCCTTCTGGTCAGTGAGTGGATTTTGACAGTGCCACCAACAACCTACCACACAAATACAAGCTAAAAAGCAGCTGGCTGCAAGGCCAGCTTGGATGAGGCCTTGAGCAACCCAACCTAGTTGAGAGGTTCCCTGCCCATGGTGGGGAGGTTGGAGTAGATGAGCTTTAAGGTCCCTCCCAACCTAAGCCATTCTGTGATTCTCTGAAAAAGGAAACACTATATCAAAAGTAGAGCTCAGGTATTTCAGCATCTTCTATGTGTACAAATATCTGAGGAGTGGGTGTCAAGTGGAGGGGGCCAAGCTCTTTTTGGTGGTCAGCAGCAATAAGCCAAGGAGCAACAGCTACAAACTGGAACAGAGAAGGTTTCAGCTCAGCAGGAGGAGAAACCTCTTTCCAGTGAGGGTGGCAGAGCCCTGGAGCAGGCTGCCCAGAGAGGTTGTGGAGCCTCCTTCCGTGGGGACATTCCAACCCCACCTGGATGCATTCCTGTGTGGACTACCCTAGGGGATCCTGCTTTTGCAGTGAGGTTGGACTGGATGATCTCTGGAGGTCCCTTCCAGCCTCTAAGGTTCTGTGATTCTCTCAGAGTTCAAAAGCCATCCAATAATGCTACTTACAGCACACTAATGCTGTTGTAAAGCCTCTCCTGCTGTTGTGGAAGTCAGGGATGCCAAAGCTTCTGCAGAACCTCAGACTGTTTTGGTCAAGCACAGTACTCAAGGAGATTCTGAAATGCTAAGCACTTGTGGGACACCTTCCTTGCCTTCCTGAAAACTAGGAGCAGCTTCTTTCCTAAGGATAGATGCAAACAGAATTGCTGCAATGAAAGGAGAACAGAGTCACCTCAGTAACCTGAATGACACAGAACGTTAGGGCTAGGAAGGGACCTCCAAAGCTCCTCCAGTCAAACCCCCTGCCAGAGCAGAAGCACCCAGAGCAGGTCACTCAGGAAACACATCCAGGTGGGCTTGGAATAGCTCCAAGAGGAGACTCCACAACCCCCCTGGGCAGCCTGTTTCAGGTCTTTGCCATCTTCACAGGGAAAAAATATTTCCTTATGTTTCCACAGTGTTTCCTGTGCCTCAGCTTCTACCCATTGCCCCTTGTCCTGGATTGGGCATCCCTGAGCAGAGCCTGGCTCCAGCCTCTTGGAATTCAACCATTACATCGGCACTGAGGGCAGCCCTCAGGCTGCTCTGCTCCAAGCTGCCAGCCCCAGCTGCCTCAGCCTGGCCTCACAGGAGATGTTCACCGCCTGCAGCAGCTCTGCGCCTCTGGGCTGGGCTCTCCAGTTCCCTGAGATCCTTCTTGAGCTGAGAGTTCCAGAACTGGACACAATATTCCAGAAGTGGCCTTATCAGGGCAGAGCAGAGTGGGAGGAGAACCCCCCTTGACCTACTAACTACACCTCTTCTAATAAAGCCCAGGATGCCCTTGGTCACCAGAGCACATTGCTGGCTCATGGACATCCTTCTGCTCCTTAGGACCCTCAGGTCCTTTTCCCTTTCACTGCTCTCCAGCAGGACAATCCTCCACCTACGGTGAAATTTATTGTCTCCAGGAAATTACTGCTGCTGTCTGCACCACAAAATATGCTGACAAGCCATGAGGATGGTTTGGGTAAGTAATCATAGAATGGTTGAGGTTGGAAGGGACTTCAAGGATCATCCATTTCCAATCCCCTGCCATAGGCAGGGACACCTCCCACTACAACAGGTTGCTCAAGGCCTCATCCAACCTGGCCTTGAACACCTCCAGGGAGGGAGCAGCCACAACCTCCCTGGGCAACCTGTGCCAGTGTCTCACCACCCTCACTGCAAACAACTTCTTCCTAACATCCAGTTGCAATCTCCCTTCTGCCAGTTCAAACCCATTCTTCAAGCTTCTCCTCTCATTCCCAGACCTTGTCAATAGTCCCTCCCCAGCCCTCCTGGAGTCCCCTTCAGATATTGGAAGGCCACTCCAAGGTCCCCTCCAAGCCTTCTCTTCTCCAGCCTGCAGAGCCCAAACTCTCCCAGCCTGTCCTCATAGCAGAGCTGCTGCAGCCCTCTGGGCATCTTGGTGGCCTCCTCTGGACTGGCTCCACGAGTTCCATGTGCTGCTTGTGCTGGGGGCTGCAGAACTGCACACAGTAATTTGCAAATATTTACGTATTGGTCATCACCTCCAGGAAGCAGAGAGGAACAGCAGCAGCAAGCTACTTACACACTTCCAAACCCCAAAGAGAAACAGTGGGGGGGAAATTCCATGGGCCCCCAAATGTACCTGTGATTTGTCTTCTGCCAGGCAGCGTAGCAGTGGTCTCAACTACAAAGGAAGAAGAATGATTTCTTTTTAGGAGGGGAAGATTTTGATGTATGTTTGCACACATGCAGACTTCCACACAAACTTTGCTTCTAAAGGCCATCACCTAAGATGTGCTACTTACCTTCCTGCAAGAGGTGTGCAAACCTACTTTGCATCCACTGAGCAATGGGGTTTGAGGGCTTTTTCAAAGTTAGAAGCTGAACTCTTTTGTTGTTGGTTGTTTATCCCCTCCTCTACTTAACAAGTTAGGAGCAGCTGTGGAGCTGTTGGAGGCTACCACAGCCCTGCAGAGGGACCCGGCCAGGCTGGATGGGTGGGCAGAGGCCAATGGGATGAGACTGAACAAGGCCAAGTGCAGGGTTCTGCACTTTGGCCACAACAACCCCAAGCAGCACTACAGGCTGGGGACAGAGTGGCTGAGAGCAGCCAGGCAGGGAGGGAGCTGGGGGTGCTGGCAGAGAGGAGCTGAAGAGGAGGCAGCAGTGCCCAGGTGGGCAGCAGAGCCAATGGCATCCTGGGCTGGCTCAGGAGCAGTGTGGGCAGCAGGACAAGGGAGGTTCTTCTGCCCCTGTGCTCAGCACTGCTCAGGCCACCCCTGGAGTGCTGTGTCCAGTTCTGGGCTCCTCCATTGCAGAGAGATGTTGAGGTGCTGGAAGGTGTTGAGAGAAGGGCAGCAAGGCTGGGGAGGGGCCTGGAGCACAGCCCTGTGAGGAGAGGCTGAGGGAGCTGGGGGTGTGCAGCCTGCAGAAGAGGAGGCTCAGGGCAGAGCTCATTGCTGTCTGCAGCTCCCTGCAGGGAGGCTGTAGCCAGCTGGGGTTGGGCTCTGCTGCCAGGCAGCCAGCAGCAGAAGAAGGGGACACAGTCTTGAGTTGTGCCAGGGCAGGTCTAGGCTGGATGTGAGGAGGAAGTTGTTGGCAGAGAGAGTGATTGGCATTGGAATGGGCTGCCCAGGGAGGTGGTGGAGTGGCCGTGGCTGGAGGTGTTGAAGCCAAGCCTGGCTGGGGCACTTAGTGCCATGGTCTGGTTCACTGGCCAGGGCTGGGTGAGTTTGGAGCTCTCTTCCAACCTACTTGATTCTATGATTCTATGAAATGTTGCTGGCATGCTCTGAGGAGCACTTCCTTCTGGACACAAACCTCACCCTATCTGCTCTTACAGCACAATATGCACATGCCTCCAGTTGCTAGAAATGATCTGAGAGAATGAAATGTGTCACTGATCAAGGTGCAGCATTACGTTTACTGAGCAATCACCCTTGCATATAGAAAGGAGGAAGGAGGAGAGGCTGTCACACTCCATTTCATTTCACCTGCTTTTGTCAGCCCTCCTCCACTGCAAGGCTTTTGTCAGCCCTCCCTCACTGCAGGGCTTTTGTCAGCCCTCCCTCACTGCAGGGCTTTTGTCAGCTCTCCTTCACTGCAGGGCTTTTGTCAGCTCTCCTTCACTGCAGGGCTTTTGTCAGCTCTCCTCCACTGCAGGGCTTTTGTCAGCTCTCCTTCACTGCAGGGCTTTTGTCAGCTCTCCTTCACTGCAGGGCTTTTGTCAGCTCTCCTTCACTGCAGGGCTTTTGTCAGCTCTCCTTCACTGCAGGGCTTTTGTCAGCTCTCCTTCACTGCAGGGCTTTTGTCAGCTCTCCTTCACTGCAGGGCTTTTGTCAGCTCTCCTTCACTGCAGGGCTTTTGTCAGCTCTCCTTCACTGCAGGGCTTTTGTCAGCTCTCCTTCACTGCAGGGCTTTTGTCAGCTCTCCTTCACTGCAGGGCTTTTGTCAGCTCTCCTTCACTGCAGGGCTTTTGTCAGCTCTCCTTCACTGCAGGGCTTTTGTCAGCTCTCCTTCACTGCAGGGCTTTTGTCAGCTCTCCTTCACCACAGGGCTTAAGAACCAGAAAGAAAAAGTGGAGAGACTTTCCAAGTCCAGTCTCAAACATGCCTGAAGCTGGCCTGTACAAAGGCAAGTCAAATAGCTCAAGCGGTGCTGCTTACAAGCTCACAGAACACTTATTTCAACGAGGTTCTTTATGCTTATGAAACCTCCTTTCATTTGCTCCATTAAGTTTCAGTTGCAACACAGTTGGTTCAGGATCATCACATTAGCAACTCTAATTTCCTACTCCAAAACAAGGCATTCTAAATTGTGTAACAATCTTCTCCAGTAGAGAACATTCCTGAGGATCCAAGCAGCAAATAAATACGCAAGTAATATTTCTCAGTGTTGCTCTTTGCTTTTGCTGTGAGAGACACAGAACAGGTCCCCCAAAGACCTGGTGTGGGGTGGTTTGTTTTTTTTCCTGAGGGCAAAGGCTACTCCATGAAAGAAGATAACAGCCTAGTTTCTGTTATCAACATGCATCAAAGCAGCAAGTCCCTCACTCTCTTCATATCACCTTGTGCTGTTCTGACACAATTTGCTAAGGCAAGAGCTGAGAATTCCACCTGTGGAGGCAGAGGGAACTGTCCCACTGGTATGAAAGCTCTTCAGCAGCTCTTGCCATCACCAAAGGTCACAGCTGCCAAAATCTTTTGGGACCCAGATATGCATGGTGAGAAGCACTGCTTCCCATAACGACTGTACAGGACACAGGGAACATCTTCAGCAGCTTCGCCCTGGTAGGCACCAAATCCACTAGTCAGAACTTAAGGCTAGGTCCAGAAAGGGATGCAGCTCTGAAAAAGACTGTGCCCAGGGATCAGTGCTGGGCACAGTCCTGTTCAGTGTCTTTATCAATGGTTTGAAGCAAGGGACTGAGTCCAGCAGCAGTAAGTTTGCAGATGGTGCCAAGCTAGAAGCAGGTGTGGAGATGTTGGAGGGTAGCAGAGCCCTGCAGAGGGACCTGGCCAGGCTGGATGGGTGGGCAGAGGCCAAGGGGATGAGACTGAACAAGGCCAAGTGCAGGGTTCTGCACTTTGGCCACAACAACCCCAAGCAGCACTACAGGATGGGGACAGAGTGGCTGAGAGCAGGCAGGCAGAGAGGGAGCTGGGGGTGCTGGGAGAGAGGAGCTGAAGAGGAGGCAGCAGTGCCCAGGTGGGCAGCAGAGCCAATGGCATCCTGGGCTGGCTCAGGAGCAGTGTGGGCAGCAGGACAAGGGAGGTTCTTCTGCCCCTGTGCTCAGCACTGCTCAGGCCACACCTTGAGTGCTGTGTCCAGTTCTGGGCTCCTCAATTCAAGAGAGATGTTGAGGTGCTGGAAGGTGTCCAGAGAAGGGCAGCAAGGCTGGGGAGGGGCCTGGAGCACAGCCCTGTGAGGAGAGGCTGAGGGAGCTGGGGGTGTGCAGCCTGCAGAAGAGGAGGCTCAGGGCAGAGCTCATTGCTGTCTGCAGCTCCCTGAAGGGAGGCTGTAGCCAGGTGGGGTTGGGCTCTGCTGCCAGGCAACCAGCAACAGAACAAGGGGACACAGTCTCAAGCTGTGCCAGGGCAGGTCTAGGCTGGATGTGAGGAGGAAGTTGTTGGCAGAGAGAGTGATTGGCATTGGAATGGGCTGCCCAGGGAGGTGGTGGAGTGGCCGTGGCTGGAGGTGTTGAAGCCAAGCCTGGCTGGGGCACTTAGTGCCATGGTCTGGTTCACTGGCCAGGGCTGGGTGCTGGGTTGGGCTGGGGGAGCTTGGAGCTATGATTCTATACTCTGTTTATGTGGATGTCTGTGACCAGCTTAAAAAAACACCCAAAATGAGAGATATGTGGTGCCAAAGCCTGCTCCCAGGCCTGGAGATCATGATGGTGATGATTGCTAGATTAGGGGAAACAAAAATATTATTTGAAGCTCTATAAAGTCATAAAATCACAGAACCAAGCAGGCTGGAAGAGAGCTCCAAGCTCCCCCAGCCCAACCTAGCACCCAGCCCTGCCCAACCAACCAGACCATGGCACTAAGTGCCCCAGCCAGGCTTGGCTTCAACACCTCCAGCCACGGCCACTCCACCACCTCCCTGGGCAGCCCATTCCAATGCCAATCACTCTCTCTGCCAACAACTTCCTCCTCACATCCATCCTATACTTTCCCAGGCACAGTTTGAGGCTGTGTCCCCTTCTTCTATTATATAAAATAAACATACACAGATAATATGCAATAATCCCCTGTGCTGAACCACCTCCAGCCCCAGTAGTCCGCTGTGCAGTTTCAAGTGCTTGGTGACTGACAGAAGAGAAACCACCACAAGTCCATGCCAGCAGTGTGCCCAGGTGGCTGAGAAGGCTAACAGCTCATGTTGGAAGGTATCTTGCCAACCTCCCTGCCATAGGGAGGGATGCCTCAAAACTCGAGTTGGCTGCTTAAGGCCTCATCCAGCCTGGCCTGCAACACCCCTCGCAAGGAGGCAGCCACAGCCTCCCTGGGCAGCCTGTGCCAGGCTCTCAGCACCCTCACACTCAACAACTCCCTCCTCAGCTCCACTCTCCCCCTGCTCTGCCTCAGCTCCAAACCATTGCCCCTTGGCCTGTTGCTAGACATCCTTATAAAAAGTCCCTCTGCAGCCATCCTGTAGGACCCCTACAGGCACTGGAGGAAGGCAGCTCTAAGGTCACCCTAGAGCCTTCTGTTCTCTCTTTAAGGACAGGATGGTCTCCACAAGTCCTGCTGAAGCTGTTCCACCAAGCAAAGCAGAATTCAGGAAAAAAGAGTTCAGCCAAAGAGGAGGAAAAAAAGGGAGAATCAGGCTGTGTAACACAGTGGCCAAGAGGGGATGGCTGAGCCTGGTCCCTGCACTGTCACTCCTGGCATGCCTTCTGCTCAGTAACTGAGACTAGGGTCCAGACAAAGCCCTCAGGGCACAAACAGCACACAGTGTTCCATTTCCAGCTGGAAGAACGAAAATCCTCCTTTTCTTTTCCCTCCTTGCAACCAAATTCGTGGTCAGTACACTCCTTATTAACAGCTCTGGAAAGGCCACATCCTTTCTTCAGGCAACCTGTCTTGGGGCAACCCACTGTGCCAGAAGCAGGTCACTTTTTCCAGGGTGGAGGAGTGAGAAGCAGCTAGAACCTGGCTGCAGATAACATCATGCAAGAGCTGAGCTCCCGGCAGCTGCTGTTTGCTCCAGGCTGAGGGGAACAGCACCGCTGCTGACTCACGCTGCTTTACCATGATCACCTGCAAATTTTGGTAGAAAGCATTCTTAAGTGAGCCTGAGACAGCAAACAGAACACTTGCTTAGGAGATAAAAAACGAGTCTGAATTGCAGCCACATGGACATCCAACCAGGCTGGGCTGGGAGGTGTGCAGGGGTAGGGGATGGTAGAGTTAGAAGGGTGGTGCCCTGCGTCTCTCAGGAGACACAGCCAGAGGATGCAAGGGGCAGTTGCTTTCTACTCAGGTCCAGACATGAAGTAGGCACTAAACAGCTAAGGAGCAGCAGTGACCCTGTTGATCTGCAGAAGCACAGACAACACTAGTGGCAGACAGACAGACTTAGATGTTCTGGGGCTTGGATAGAAGTTCATGGAATGAATGGCTTACAATTTTACTTAAACTGAACAACATGCCCCAAAAAGGTGTACTTGTTTGTATTATCACCCACAACTACTCCTTAAAATAAAGCACCCCCAGAGCAGCCAGGAAGAAAGGGACCTGGGGGTACTGGTAGACAGTAGGCTGAAGCTGAGGCAGCAGTGCCCAGGTGGGCAGCAGAGCCAATGGCATCCTGGCCTGTATCAGGAGCGTTGGAAGGTGTTTGGAGAAGGGCAGCAAGGCTGGGGAGGGGCCTGGAGCACAGCCCTGTGAGGAGAGGCTGAGGGAGCTGGGGGTGTGCAGCCTGCAGCAGAGGAGGCTCAGGGCAGAGCTCATTGCTGTCTGCAGCCCCCTGTAGCCAGCTGGGGTTGGGCTCTGCTGCCAGGCAGCCAGCACCAGAAGAAGGGGACACAGCCTCAAGCTGTGCCAGGGCAGGTCTGGGCTGGATGTGAGGAGGAAGTTGTTGGCAGAGAGAGTGATTGGCATTGGAATGGGCTGCCCAGGGAGGTGGTGGAGTGGCCGTGGCTGGAGGGGTTGAAGCCAAGCCTGGCTGGGGCACTTAGTGCCATGGTCTGGTTGGTTGGGCAGGGCTGGGGGCTAAGTTGGGCTGGCTGAGCTTGGAGCTCTCTTCCAGCCTGGCTGAGTCTATGATTCTACCCTCAAGTGACAGCAGAATCCGAATGGAAGACTTCCAAGGTACATCTTGGTGGCTATGTAAGAAAAGGCTCTGGGAAGACCTTAGAGCTACATTTCAATATCTGAAGAGGACCTACAGGCAGGCTGAGGAGGGACTGTTTAGAAGGGCTTGGAGAGATAGGATGAGGGGTAATGGTTTGAAACTGGAGCAGAGGAAGTTTTGGTTGGACATCAGGAGGACCTTCTCTAGCAGCTCCATGTCCCTCTTCTGCTGGTGGATTCAGAACTGGAGGCAGTTCTGCAGGTGAGGTTTGAGCAGATCAGAGGGGCAGAATCCCCTCCCTGTGCCGCTGCTCTCCCTGCTCTGGCTGCAGCCAGCACACAGCTGCCTCTGGGCTGCCAGCCACCAGTGCTGGCTCCTGGGCACTTTGGCACCAACTGGCACCCCCAAGGCCTTCTCCTGCAGGCTGCTCTCTTTTATCTGTTTGTGTAAAGCAGTACATTTGATACTGAGGTGAATCAAATCACCTCTTCTCCAGCAGGCTGATTCCCAAAAAGCTCCTTCCTTTGACAGCAGAGGAGAGGGAAGCACCAAGAGCAAGGCAAGGGAAGGTCAAACATGCCTCCTGTTAATAGGTGCAAAGTAGGGCAAGAAATGACTCACCAAATAGGCACTCCAGAGGTAGGCATTATTTTCCCCCATCACATTTACTTCCTTTAAGAGCTTCTAGAGGTTTTCCTACTTTCCTGCCCTCACAGTTTCAGAAAGAAAATCATATTGGGGCAGAAATATTTCATCTTTCCATCTCCTGCTTTCATGATCCACTCAGTACATGTAAGGATGTGGCCCACCCAACAGACTGGATGAATGGATAAGTGGCAGCTATGTTTCCACTTTCTGCTGGAGGTGGTAAAGCCCTGGGACTCCACCCTCCCTTCCAGGAAAGCTGATCCTGTCATCAGAAGTGCACACAGCTGGGGAAATCTTTAACATGAGACTACACCATACCTCCTGTTGGCCACACCTGCAAGCTAGAACAACAGCCCAAACTTTTCTTCTTCCTCAAGCCTGCAAAGGCAAAGTAGTCACCCAGGGCACCAGTTCCTTCCCATTTCACCCATCAGCATCAGACTGCTTTGGACCTAGAGACCTCCTCCAGAAATAGCAGCAGCAGGCTCAGCAATATTGGGAGTCACTGCTGGATGGTGTCCAGAGAAGGGCCAGGAGGATGATCAGAGGGCTGGAGTTGCTCTCCCATGAAAATGGGTTGAGAGAGACTGGAGTTCAGTCTAGAGAAGAGAAGGCTTTAAGGAGACCTTATTGTGGCCTTTCAGTATCTGAAGGGGGCTACAGGAAAGCTGGGGAGGGACTTTTCAGGCTGTCAGGTAGTAACAAGACTGGTGGAACAGAGCAAAACTAAAAGTGGGTAGATTCAGATTGGATGTTAAGAAGTTCTTCAGCATGAGGGTGGTGAGACCCTGGCACAGGTTGCCCAGGGAGGTGGTAGAAGCCTCATCCCTGGAAGCGTTTAAGGGCCAGGCTGGATGTGGCTCTGGGCAACTTGATCTAGTGTGAGGTGTCCCTGCCCATGGCAGAGAAGGTTGTAACCAGATGATTCTTGAGGTCCTTTCCAGCCCAGACAATTCTAGGACTGAAAGGATTCATAGGACACGAGGTTGGAAAGGACCTCAAGGATTGTCCAGTAGGATACAGGGAGAAGAGGGGGCAAGAACTTAAATCTTGAAGGTTTGAGAGTTCAAAACCTTTTCTAAATATAAATTCCCAGAATATAAACACTAAGTAGGTACTGATGAAAACAAAATGCAACCAAAAGCAAGAGGCAGTGGCCTGCTGCTGCTCTAAGGTAGGGCACTGATAGTGCTGGCAGTGCTTCCCTCTCACTGATGCTATTTCCAGTCATACCTTAAATCATCTCTGTTATTTATTCATTGAAATCTCTACAAGGTACCCAGGCAGCTCTGGGCTCCTTTGCATAAATGCAGTGTAACAGTTTGGATATTTATATTTGGATTAAGAATGTGACTGTTTAATGTGTAACTCCAGTGACTAATGTTTAAACAGAACATTTCTTCCAGCTGTCAAGTTAGTATTAAAGGCAACTTGCAAACAGCCCACATGAAAATGCCAAGTGCAGAGCTGCTGCTCACACGTCACTGCCATTGCTTTCCAAGCATTTAGTATGTTTAACTCGAGTGGTTTCTGGTGGGTTTGTACTCTCTTAAACACACAGAGCTTTATAGTCCTTACTGGATTTTCTTTCCCCCCTGCTCTGGATTATCATAGAATTGAATTGTAGAATTGTCAGGGTCGGAAGGAACCTCAAGGATCATCCAGCTCCAAACCCCCTGCCATGGGCAGAGGCACCTCACACTAGATCAGGTTGCTCAGAGCCACATCCAGCCTGGCCTTAAAGACCTCCAGGGATAAGGCTTCCACCACCTCCCTGAGCAACCTGTGCCAGATTCTCACCACCCTCATGCTGAACAACTTCTTCCTAACATCTAATCTAAATCTCCCTTCCTCTAGCTTGGACTCATTTCCCCCAGTCCTGTCAATACCTGACACCCTAAAAAGCCCCTCCCCAGCTTTCTTGTAGCCCCCTTCAGATACTGGAAGGCCACAATAGAACTATGCAGGGATGACAGTGACATCACAGAATCACAGAATGTCAGGAGTTGGAAGGGACCTCCAGGGACCATCAAGTCCAACCCACCCTACCAGAGCAGGAGCACCCAAGGCAGGCTGCACAGGAACACATCCAAGTGGGTTTGGAATGTCTCCATAGAAGCAGGCTCCTCTCTGGGCAGCTTCTTTCAGTGCTCCATCGCCCTCACCATACAGAAGTGTCACCTCGTGTTGAGGTGGAACCTCCTGTGCTGCAGCTTGTAGCTGTTGTTCCTTGCCCTATCAATGGGCACCACCCAAAAGAGCCTGGCACCTCCATCTTGACACCCACCCCTCAGATACTGATAGACTTTGATCAGTTCTCCTCTCAGCCTTCTCTTCTCCAGGCTAAACAGCCCCAGGGCTCTCAGTCTCCCTTCACAGCAGAGATGCTCAGGTCCTCCAGTCATCCACATAGCTCTCCACTGGACAGTCTCCAGCAGACCCCTGTCTCTCTTGACTTGGGGAGCCCAGAACTGGACACAGTATTCCAGGTATCCATTCATATTGTCCACACTCAATATTCACACTCCAGATGTTCAATCAAAGACTGCCCATTAAATCTGTAGCTAACCAGGAATCATTCTTTACAGACCAAGATGAAGAGCTTTGCCAGTGCTGGCACCTGGGAGAGTGAGCACACCTTGCTCCACTTAACACACTGCTACATCCCAGGAGATGACTGCTGAAGAGGGATACACTCACTCTGTGCACCCTTTCTCCACATCACAGCTGTTATGCTGCTACTTCTCACTCCCAGCAAAGAGGGAATTACCAAAGGAACCTGGGGAATGCAAGCGGCAGGTTTGTGACACACAATGCATGGGGCCTCCTCCTCTCTCTGCCCCTACCTGCAGGATTTACCCCTGCTCAGCAAGCAACAGCTGCACCAAGCAGAAGGGAACCACAAGACTGTTAGACTGGAAGAAGCAAGAATTGCATTCTTAACCCCAATCTAATAGGTTACTATTACTGAGTTCTTTTAGTCCAAGAAAGGTGATCAGCCCTCATGACAAGCTGGGAAGTGGTCAGAGATGTCCTTCCTGGCCAGTGTGTGTGTATGATATGTAGTTAGTGCAGAGGTAATGCCACTGGCTTCTGGAGAGGGAACCACATGGTTAAAGGTGAGTATGCTGCTAGTGCTGAGCAGCTGTGTAAATCTTACCAGAACCAACAGTCTGCAGCCAGCTCTGGAGTCCTCAACACAGTAATGACACGGACCTGATGGAGAGGGTCCAGAGGAGGGACACAAAAATGATCAGGGGTTGGAGCACCTCTGCTAGGAGGACAGGCTGAGGGAATTTGGGAGTGTTCAGCCTGGAGAGGAGAAGGCTCCAGGCAGACCTAAGAGAGCAGCCTGCCAGGAGCTGCAGGGGCTGCAAGCAGGCTGCAGAGGGACTGTTGGCAAAGGCCTGCAGGGACAGGAGGAGGGCAATGGCTTGAGATGAGAGCAGAGCAGATTGAGATTGGCTGTGAGGAACAAGTTGTGCACCAGGAGGCTGCTGCAACAGTGCAGCAGATTGCTCAGGGAGAGGGCTGAGGCCTCATCCCAGGAGATCTTCAAGGTGAGGCTGGGCAAGGCTGTGAGCAACCTGCTCTAATGGTGGATGTTCCTGCTGACTGCAGGGTGGTCACACTCATTGACTTTTGGAGGTCACTTCCAACCCAGCCCAACCCATTCTATGATTCTAAGTTCTGGACCAGCATATGTGCAGAATGAGGACCAGTAAATGCCTTCCTCTACAGTTGTTTACTGAATGGAAGCTGTGTAAATTAAGACAGAAGGCCCTGGTACTTCTAAGAGTTTGTCTGGATGCAGCCTGCTGTCACCAGCACTGCATGGGCAGCAGAGAGATACAAGAGCTGACAGAAGTTTAGAGCCTTTAGAGGAGGGTTGTTGTGTTCTTTATGCTGGGATCACAGCTGGTGGCAGCTGCAGATCCTCACAGCACCTCAGGAAGCCTCTAACTAGAAATGACTAACAAAGACATCTAAAAATCTGGGTGAGAAATGTTAAATACTAATAATATCAGGTCAAGCTTGGGCACAAATACTGTTTTAGCAGCCAGGCTGCAGTGGTTACTTACCACATGGCAGAGAGTTGTCCTCTTGCACTGTCAGGTTGTAGAGCCAGTCCTCCTTTCTCCAGCGTATCACACCGCTGTCTTTGCAGTCGCGAGACTGCTTTATGTCTGCCTTATCCCACATCCTGAACATGTACAGCTCCCCTGTCATACCCAGCTCAGGGAAGGCAGCAGCACCTGGCAGCTTTGAACAGCCAAGTAAGAACTTCCCTTTCCCAGGCAAATTAACTTTCCCAGGTAGTTTTCTCTTTGCTCTGTTGGCTCCATTGATGAATAACTTCATCTCCTCGTCTTCGCTTTTCCACTGGACGCATATTTCATACCAAGTGTCCTGATGAAGCCTTTCTCTTGTGTTTATTTGGTTTCCAAACAACCATACCCTCACTTTATCACCATCTCCTGTAAGTCCAAGCTCATACTTCTCTCCAGAGAGACTGCTGTGAGGCATTTCCTGATAGTATACATAGGCTGTCCAGGGTCTATCTGAGGAATACAGCTTGATGTGCACACAGACAATGAATTCTTTCAAGGCATGCAGGGAAATTCTTGGTGACATAATCCAAGGATTTTCACATGCACTCTTAAAAACAGCTTTGTATTTTCCTAGGAAATCCTCCTGATCTAAAACAGAAAAAAAAAAACAACAAAAGTTGATTTGTAAATTCATTTTTGTTTTTCAAAGGCTCTGCTGTAAGGCTGTGAACTCCTCCATGTATGACCAATGGCATCACAGAATCAAGCAGGTTGGAAGAGAGCTCCAAGATCATCCAGTCCAACCTAGCACCCAGCCCTATCCAGTCATCTAAACCATGGCACTAAGTGCCTCACCCAGTCTTTTCTTCAACACCTCCAGGCATGGCCACTCCACCACCTCCCTGGGCAGCCCATTCCAATGCCAATCACTCTCTCTGCCAACAACTTCCTCCTAACATCCAGCCTGGGAGCCCAGAACTGGACACAGTACTCAAGGGGTGGTCTGAGCAGTGCTGAGCACAGGGGAAATCCCATTCATTTGGAAAATCAACACCAGAAAAATCAGGGGAAAAAGTTGTCTTACCTTTGCTTGCTGTAGCCAGGAACAAATGAAGTAAAAGGACTGCTATAACAGCCCTGAATCTCAAGACAACCTCCTGTATTCTGCCAACACAGCAGTGCTGTTTTCCCCAGGCAACCATTCTAGAAGAAAAAATAAACCAGAGTGACTATTAAAAAACAACAACCAAGAAAGCAACACAAAAGTGCAGGTGTGTAGGTATTATGACAGAGTATTTCCAACCCAAGAGTGTCAATCTTTTCAACCCTGTTAGGGTGAGCATGAACCCTACAGAAATCCACCAAACACTCTGTGCATTGTGAAGTCATCAAGCAAAAAACCAGAGCTGTGTGCTGAAAGGAGGAAAAAAAAACAACCTCCCCCCAAACCACTTACAAATACATCAGAGCATGGCCAAAAGCCCTTCCACAAAGCACAGAGTGTTAGAGGCTGGAATGGATCTCTGAAAATCATCTAGTCCAGTCCCTCTGCCAGAGCAGGTTCACCCAGAGAAGGCTGCACAGGATGGTGTCCAGGCAGGTTTTGAATCACTCCAGAGAAAGAGACTTCACAACACTGAAGCCTTGAGTGACCTGTTCTAGTGGGAGGTGTCCCTGCCTATGGCAGAGGGTTGGAACTGAATGAGCTTTGAGGTCCCTTCCAACCTGAACTATTCCATGATTGTATCTCTGGGCAGCCTGTTCCAGGGCTCTACCACCCTCAAAGTAAAGAAGGCTTTTAACGCTTGAAAAACAACCAAATAAAAACCAGCAACAAAACACCACCAAAAAACATAGAATCATAGAATCAACCAGGTAGGAAGAGAGCTCCAAGCTCCCCCAGCCCAACCTAGCACCCAGCCCTGCCCAATCAACCAGACCATGGCACTAAGTGCCCCAGCCAGGCTTTTCTTCAACACCTCCAGGCATGGCCACTCCACCACCTCCCTGGGCAGCCCATTCCAATGCCAATCACTCTCTCTGCCAACAACTTCCTCCTAACATCCAGCCTAGACCTGCCCTGCCACAGCTTCAGGCTGTGTCCCCTTCTTCTGCTGCTGGCTGCCTGGCAGCAGAGCCCAACCCCAGCTGGCTACAGCCTCCCTGCAGGGAGCTGCAGACAGCAATGAGCTCTGCCCTGAGCCTCCTCTTCTGCAGGCTGCACACCCCCAGCTCCCTCAGCCTCTCCTCACAGGGCTGTGCTCCAGG
>WAAF01007346.1:22463-38289 GCA_013400475.1 Tricholaema leucomelas
TCCTGATACAGGCCAGGATGCCATTGGCCCTCTTGGCCACCTGGGCACACTGCTGGCTCATCTTCAGCCTACTATCCACCAGTACCCCCAGGTCCCTTTCCTCCTGGCTGCTCTCAGCCACTCTGGCCCCAGCCTGTAGCGTTGCTTGGGGTTGTTGTGGCCAAAGTGCAGAACCCTGCACTGGGCCTTGTTCAATCTCATCCCATTGGCCTCTGCCCACCCATCCAGCCTGGCCAGGTCCCTCTGCAGGGCTCTCCTACCTTCCAACAGCTCCACAGCTGCTCCTAGCTTGGTGTCATCTGCAAACTTACTGATGCTGGACTCAATCCCCTCATCCAGATCATCAATAAAGATATTGAACAGGACTGGGCCTAGCACTGATCCCGGGGGAACAATCTTCCAGAGCAAACTATAAAGCCCTGCAGCGACAACACCCAACACCCCAGCAGGCTTCTGCAAAGAATTTACACAGTACTGATGATGCACAAGAAGCAGAGATGCAATAAAAGAGTTGTGTTTGTCACCAGCCTGGTTACTTCCACTACAACCACCACAAGCAGCCTGCTTACATTTTCAGTATTGAATACTTTTGGGTAGAGAGGTGAAGAGGATCCATAGTGGGGAAATAAGAGAAGTGTTCTGCAGAACAGAAGACAAAGCACAACAAAGACTGCATTTGTCTAGACATGCACCTTGAGCTCCGTGAAGGGGAGGAGGAAGGGTGTGCAAAGGTTAATTAATCCAATTTTAATTAGAAGAGGAGAAGAGGAGGCTCAGGGGTGACCTCATTGCTGCCTACAACTACCTGAAGGGAGGCTGTAGCCAGGTGGGGTTGGGCTCTGCTGCCAGGCAGCCAGCACCAGAAGAAGGGGACACAGCCTGAAGCTGTGCCAAGGGAGGTCTAGGCTGGATGTTAGGAGGAAGTTGTTGGCAGAGAGAGTGATTGGCATTGGAATGGGCTGCCCAGGGAGGTGGTGGAGTGGCTGTGCCTGGAGGTGTTGAAGCCAAGCCTGGCTGGGGCACTTAGTGCCATGGTCTGGTTGGTTGGCCAGGGCTGGGTGCTAGGTTGGGCTGGGGGAGCTTGGAGCTCTCTTCCAACCTGGCTGATTCTATGATTCTAAGATATAAGCTCAGAACATCAGACGTGCCTGAAGCTCTGCAAACCCTTTATGTTCAGTAACAGGACTTGAAGTTGAGGCAGAGAGGAAAGGAAGAACAAAAACTTTCCTCCAGTTGGGATATCCAAATCAGTGAACAATGTAAGCAGGCTGAAAGGAATCAAGTGAGGGCCAGCACAACCCCTACACAAGCAGGCATGCCAAAACCACCACTGTTCAGGTCATGACTGCCATTTTCCTACTTGTAAAAAAAAGGAGACCTTCATTTTACTGTAAGGAGAGGAGAGGGGCAACAAATGGCTACTTCTGCTCAGTTTACACTTCCCTTCCCATGCTCTCTTGGCTTGAACAGCAGCACCCTAAAAAAAAAAAATCACATTGGGATTTCATCCAAAGCTTCACTTTATGGACTTAGAGGTCTCTTGGATCTTGCAGTTGGAGCTGTTAACATTTGTCTGCAAGCTAAGAAGCAGAATACGTGGTGGTGTTTTCACACATCCCCCCTTAAACAATCTCTCACTCTGTGCTAATCAAACAGCCCAACGAGCAAAATGAAGTTTGTACCAAAGAAGCAGGGCTGCTATGGGCTCAGCAGGGCTGCTATGGGCTCAGCAGGGCTGCTATGGGCTCAGCAGGGCTGCTATGGGCTCAGCAGGGCTGCTATGGGCTCAGCAGGGCTCTGGGCAGCCTGATCTAGCTGAGAATGTCCCTGCTGACTGCAGAAGGGGTTGGACTAGGTGATCTTTGAAGGTCCCTTCCAACCCAGACCATTCTATGAAGTAAAGCCCAGCAGTTCTGAAAGATGGCTGCACTGAGCAAGCACCTGGTAAAGTCCCACTGCAACTCTGCTTAGGAATAAGGCATCACTACCCCACAGAGTCTAAGGAAGCACAGGCACTTGGGCACCTCAGCCTCCACACCAGATACAGATTTAGCAGTCACAGAATTGCCAGGGTTGGAAAGGACCATGAGGATCATCCAGTTCCAGGCCTCCTGCCATAGGCAGGGACAGCTCACACCAGATCAGGTTGCCCACAGCCTCATCCAGCCGGGCCTCAAACACCTCCAGGGACAAGGCTTCCACCACCTCCCTGGGCAACCTGTGCCAGGGTCTCACCACCCTCATGGTGAAGAACTTCTTCCTAACATCTAATCTAAATCTCCCCTCCTCTAGCTTGGACTCATTCCCCCCAGTTCTGTCAATACCTGACAGCCTAAAAAGTCCCTCCTCAGCTTTCTTATGGCCCACTTCAGATACTGGAAGGCCACAATAAGGTCATCTCAGAGCCTTCTCTTCTCTACTAAGACATTCTAAGTCATAGAATCAATCAGGGTTGGAAGGGACCACAAGGAGCAGCCAGTTCCCCCCTCCCATTCCAGCCTCTCATCACTCTCATGCTCAACTACTTCCTACTCACCTCCAGCCTGACTCTCCCCACCTCCAGCTTTGCTCCATTCCCCCCACTCCTGCCACTCCCTCACAGCCTAAAAAGTCCCTCCCCAGCTTTTTTGTAGCCCCCTTCAGATCCTGGAAGGCCACAAGAAGGTCCCCTGGGAGCCTCCTCTGCTCCAGCCTGCACAGCCCCAACTCTTTCAGTCTGTGCTCACAGCAGAGCTGCTGCAGCCCTCTCAGCATCCTCCTGGCCCTGCTCTGGACACTCTCCAGCATCTCCACAGCCCTCTTGTCCCAGGGGCTCCTGAACTGGATGCAGGACTCCAGGTGGGGTCTCAGCAGAGCGGAGTGGAGGGGAAGAATCACCTCCCTGGCCCTGCTGGCCACACTTCTGCTGCTGCAGCCCAGGTCCTCTATGAAGGCATTGTAGAGAACAGGGGTGTGCCATAACAACTTCCTGGGCTGCTTTCAGCACTGCCTCTCCTTACAATATACATCTGTGGAGCACAGGTACCACTGCCAGGACAAGCTTCACAACCAGTTGTTAGGGAAAGAAAGGGATGCAAAGTTCTGCCTGGAGCCAACATCAGACTAACAGAACTGAAACAATTTAGTCAATGAAATCATTCTTAAATACCTCCTATCAGCTCAGAGAACTTCCTTTGTACAATTACACTGCACACTGAAAAGATGCTGCCTCAAATAAAGGATACAGAAGTTGCTTTGGGGTCATCTGTTCTCTGCCTTTCAAGTACTTAGGTATCTTGCTTTCTTTCACCATCACCACCTCTGTAAATAAAAAGTGATCAGCTTTCCTACAAATAAACCATCCAACCAGAAGGGCACAGAGAAGGCAAATCACATCCTGGCCTGCATCAAAAGCAGCGTGGCCAGAAGATGGGGAAAGGGGATTCTGACACTTTGCTCTGCTCTGGTGAGACTACACCTGGAGTACTGCATCCAGCTCTGGAGCTCTCAACACAGGAAGGACATGGACCTGATTGAGCAGGTCCAGGGGAGGGCCACAAAATTGATCAGGGGTTTGGAGCACCTCTGCGATGAAAGCAGGCTGGGGAAGCTGGGGGTGTTCAGCCTGGAAAAGAGGCGGCTCCAGGGAGACCTAAGAGCAGCCTACCTGAAGGGGGCCTACAGGAAGGATGGAGAGAGATCATTTACAAAGGCCTGCAGGAACAGGATGAGGGCAATGGCTTGAAATGAGAGCACAGCAGATTGAGATTGGATGTTAGGAACAAGTTCTGCACGAGGAGGCTACTGCAACACTGCAACAGGTCGCTGAGGGAAGTGGTTGAGGCCCCAGTGCCCGGAGATATTCAAGGTGAGGCTTGACAAGGCTCTGGGAAACCTGATCTAGTTGTCCCTGCTGATTGCAGAGGGGGTTTGCCTGGGTGACTTTTGGAGGTCCCTTCCAACCCAGCCCATTCTATGATTCTAACCACAGTGCTGACTTGCTGAAACACAGATAAGGGTGAAAAAAATGGAATGAGCTTTTAATTCAGATGAGATGAACACTCAGATTATGCTATGAACAAGTAATGATAAAGGCCCCCAGACTTCAAAATATGAAGTGAGAGGCATTAGCAGAAACACAAGAAAGCATTTCCAGTGAAATGGTGACTGTTTTCCATAGAATCAGACAGGTTGGAAGAGAGCTCCAAGCTCATCCAGCCCAACCTAGCACCCAGCCCTGCCCAACCAACCAGACCATGGCACTAAGTGCCCCAGCCAGGCTTGGCTTCAACACCTCCAGCCACGGCCACTCCACCACCTCCCTGGGCAGCCCATTCCAATGCCAATCACTCTCTCTGCCAACAACTTCCTCCTAACATCCAGCCTAGACCTCACCCAACACAACTTGAGACTGTGCCTCTTGTTCTGTCACTGGGTGCCTGGTAGAAGAGCCCAACCCCACCTGGCTACAGCCTCCCTTCAGGTAGTTGTCTTCCTAACATCCAATCTCAATCTGCTCTTCTCTAACATCAAACCATTGCCTCTCATCCTGTCACTGCAGGCCTTTGCAAACAGTCCCTCTGCAGGCTTCAAGTCAGAAATTCAATGTGGAACTTGTCAACATTCACAAGCAGGCATGCCCAGATGTCTATTAGATCTAGGCAAATAGCCACAATGGTTTTGTTCCCCCTCTAAAGAATGGAAAAGGGATTTATTTTTCTTTTAGTGATTGTTTTCATGCATGTGCACAATGATGTTTCTGTGATCAGCACAGAATCAGAGACTGGTTTAGGCTGGAAGGGACTTCAAAGCTCAGCCAGTTCCAACCTCCTGCCATAGGCAGGGACACCTCCCACTGGAACAGCTCACTGAAGGCCTCATCCAGCCTGGCCTTGAACATCTCCAGGGAGGTTGTGGAGCACAGAATCACCCAATGTGATCAAAGATCACATTATGTGATTCTGTGCTCCACAACCTCCCTGGGCAACCTGTGCCAGTGTCTCGCCACCCACACTGCAAAGAACCCTTTCCTAACATCCAGTTTCAATCTCCCCTCTGCCACTTCAAACCCATTTCCTCTTGTCCTCTCATTCCCAGACCTTGTCAATAGTTCCTCCCCAGCCCTCCAGGAGCCCCCTTCAGATACTGCAAGGCCACTCCAAGGTCTCCTTCTAAGCCTTCTCTTCTCCACGCTGTAGAGCCCCAACTCTTGTAGCCTGTCCTCATAGCAAGGCTGCTGCAGCCCTCTGAGAACCTTGGTGGCCTCCTCTGGATTGGCTCCAACAGTTCCATGTCCTTGTGCTGGGGCCTCCAGGTACTCAACTTTCTTGCTGGCTCCACCATTTCCTAATGGGTCACATCCTGCCAAACACGACAGCTTATAGAATCATAGAATGGTTTAGGTTGGAAGGGACCTCAAGGATCATCCAGCTCCAACCCCCTGCCATAGGCAGGGACACCTCCCACTAGAGCAGGCTGCTCAAGGCCTCATCCAGCCTGGCCTTAAACACCTCCAGGGAGGAAGCAGCCACAACCTCCCTGGGCAACCTGTGCCAGTGTCTCACCACCCTCACTGTAAAGAACTTCCTCCTAACATCCAGTCTAAATCTCCCCTCCTCCAGCTTAAACCCATTCCCCCTCATCCTGACATTACCAGACCTTGTCAATAGTCCCTCCCCAGCCTTCCTGTAGGCTCCCTTCAGATACTGCAAAGCCACTCTAAGGTCTCCTCGAAGCCTTCTCTTCTCCAGGCTGCAGAGCCCCAACTCTCTCAGCCTGTCCTCATAGCAGAGCTGCTGCAGCCCTCTGAGCATCTTCGTGGCTCTCCTCTGGACTCACTCCAGCAGTTCCATGTCCTTCTTGTGCTGGGGGCTCCAGAACTGCACACAGTACTCCAGGTGGGGTCTGAGGAGAGCAGAGTAAAGGGGCAGAATCCCCTCCCTTGCCCTGCTGCCCACACTGCTCTTGCTGCAGCCCAGCACACGGTTGGCTCTCTGGGCTGCATGTGCACACTGCCGGCTCATGTTGAGCTTTTCATCAACCCAAACAAAAAGAAGTCAGTCACATTACAAACTACATTTTGTTGGTCTGAGATGTTGAGAACAGAACAATTTATTTCAGTAGCCAGCACAGGAGGACCTGGAGTAGGAGAACAAGCATCACTCTTTTAGTAAGTGACTCTGCTCTCAAAATCTCAGACCACAACAGTTCATTTCAGTAGCCAGCACAGGAGGACCTGGAGTAGAACAAGCATCACTCTTTTAGTAAGTGGCTCTGCTCTCAAAATCTCAGACCAGAACAATTCATTTCAGTAGCCAGTACAGGAGGACCTGGAGTAGCAGAACAAGCATCACTCTTTCAGTAAGTCACTCTGCTCTCAAAATCTCAGATCAGAACAGTTCATTTCAGTAGCCAGCACAGGAGGACCTGGAGCAGGAGAACAAGCATCACTCTTTTACTAAGACACTGGCTGAAAAGTGGCTCCTGTTTCAAATAATAATGAGATTTCTGGACCATACTCATCAATAAAGGCAAATCTGAAAAGGCTGAGGCTGGGACTCCACCTACCAAACACACTTCTGAAGTCTTGTATTGGTTCCTCTACCTAATACCCGCCAGAAAGCTGTCCTCAAGTCGATGGAAGTGACACATGTTGAGCACCTGTGGTATACAAGATGTTCAGCTCACAGCTGGAAACAAATCCATGTGACTCATGCAGGGAGGGGTTTGAGATCCATTTTTTTGTCTTTTGATTTTCTGTCAACTACAAAGGCTCTTTTGTCCACCCTGAACAACAATACATTTCAAAGATCTGTTGGCTCCAAAACAATTCAAGACTCCCAAAGAACTGAGTCCTGTTAATTACCAAATAGTTACACAAACCTATCTGCCCACCGTTTGCCAAATTGTTATTTCACCAGGGATTTATGAATGGAAAAAAATAAGACCTTGGTAATTAAGGGCATCTAATAAACATGAAATGATTCACTCTGCTCCTTTCTCATTCACAAGCTGAGCAGCACCTACCAGTGTCCTCCAAGAAAATTAATATTCTCTTCATCACAGACAGGGGAAAAAAGAGGAAAGGTTTTTCTTTGAATCTAGACACAACAATAATGCTACTAAGCTGAACATTCATCACTTCAGCATGCCTTACTCAGGCCAATTCTTCCACTGAAGTCAATGAGAGTAATTGTGTCACCTACCCTAATTTTGGCCTTCTAATCTAATTTATCATTTCACTGAGAACATCCAGCTCTAAACTCAAGCATAGTGATTGCACAGTGCCATGGTCTAGCTGATTGGATAGGGCTGGGTGACAGGCGAGCTTGGAGGTCTCTTCCAACTCAGTTGACTCTGTGATTCCAGGTTATGCTGCTAGCCAAAGCCACTGCTCATGTTACATATTAGGAACAGAAAACAGTCCAAATTTAACAACAGTTGTTCTCTCATGAAGCCCAAAAGTTCCTCAGCCTGCCAGCATCCTAGTTACTAGTGGAAGACCTGACTAAAAGCATTCACAGCACAAAAACTATGTAAGTGGAGAATGGGGACTCAGTACTTTACCTCTCTTCAGCTAGCTCTAATTTGAAGTGGAGAATGGGGACTCAGTACTTTACCTCTCTTCAGCTAGCTCTAATTTGAGCCAATTTCTGTGGGTGCATTAGAAATAAAAGTTTAACCCTAGTTTTGGAAGGCACTGAAGAGAAAAAAACCTGCTCACAAGCTCCATCTGATCTGTAGAATTACCTTAAGATACTAAAGTGATGTTAATAAAGATACTACTAACATTAGTTGAGTGAGTAATATTAGGAAACTAAAGTGGTATTAATAAAAATACTACTAACATTAGTCAGTAAAGTAACAGTAAGATAAAGTCATATTAATAGATACTACTAACATTACTCAGTGAAGTAACATTACACAGTGCAAGTGAAGATAATAAGGTAATGTTAGCAAAGACACTACTAACACTAGTTAATAAGGTAATAACAAGATACTAGGGTAATATCAAGATACTAAGGTAATATCAGTAAAGGTACTACTAACATTAGTAAAGTAATATTAAGACAGACACTATAGTAATATTAAGACAGACACTACTAACATTAGTAAAGTAATATTAAGGCAGACTCTAACATTAATAAAGATACCACTAACATTAGTAAAGTAATATCAAGATACTAAAGTAATATCAAGAAAGATAATACTGACATCTGTCAGTAAAGTAATATTAAGGTACTAAAGTAATACTAATAGATACTACTAACTTTAGTTAGTAATGTAATATTAAGATAGTATTAATAGAGATACTACTACCTTTAGTTCACTTGCTGCCTGACTGCCACAGCAGAAGCAGCCTAACACTAGCCTGCAGTGTAAGCAGAAAATCTTGTGGCCCCAATTCAGATCCGAGCAAACTTTGCTTACAGGCAGCTTCTTCCCTGCAGCTTCTTTCAAAGCATTTCACTTCTGATTTGGCTTCAGCACTCAATGTGTTTCCCCTACCAAGACAAGCACTTCGAGACCCTACCCAAGCCAAGTTCTTTAGTTGAATTCAGCAAGCAGTTATCTGGGCACACAGCAAAGGACTGAATCCTGCTTCTTTCCCCCACTCAGTCTGCTTTCCAGCTCGGGAAGCAAGAGCTAAAGCAGTAAGCTTGAAGCTTAAGGGCAGGAACATCGTCTTGCACAGAACTAATGTTGATGTACACTGTTAGTAAAAGGATGAAACGTGTTTAGGGCAGAGACACAACCCGCCAGCTTTACCTTGCCAGCACAAGTGACAGAGCTCAAGAGTCAACTGATCTGCTTTGGGACTGACTAACATTTAGACCTGCATGCCTAGCTCATGTTGAAGCTCATTCTACCACGTCTTAAGCATTACTAGAACCGATTTCACATCAACCAAAACCAGCCCGGGCTTGTAGGTGTTTGATTAGCTGGGCAGGCATCTCTCTAGAAGGTCAGCGAGTTAGTTTACAAACATTTCTTCAACCTAAATCAATGCAAACTAATCACACAGCAAAAGCAACGGAGTTCAGTGCTAAAGGCTGCCCAGGGGTGACAAAACCTATGCATTTGCAAAGCAAAGGAAAAACAAACACGGCAGGGAAAGGATGCTCCGAGGACACTTTGCTAAAGGGACGTGCCAAAAAAAAAAAGACCCCCAAAAACCCCCACCCCAAAACAACGACTGCGCACAACAGGTGGCTGAAGCCCTAACACGAGTTACTTCGCAGACTGTCCGAGAAGCAAGCGTCGAGAACCGAACATGTCCCCAACGCCCATCTCCGCACAAAACGCCTGTCGGAGCGAAACCTGACCCAGCCTGGAAAACACCGTCCCGACGGGACGCTGCCCTTGCAAACCGCACTCAAACCCTTCCGACGCCTCACCCAGACCCAGTCACTTCTTAGGCCGATTTACAACACCTCACTGATTTTGTATCGCCGGGGATTAAGCGCTTAAAATAAGGCTGGAAAGCGCAAGGAAACCCTTCCACCAGCACCAGCCAGAAACGTACCTCTTAAGAAGAGCAGTCCGCCCTCAAGACGACCTCGCAGACGTGTTCCCCGCAGCCCCTCACCGCCGCCTCACGCCCGCCCCGGCCCCGCCGCCAGTCCCAGCGGCCGCCAACGGCCCCGGGCGCAGACGGACGCCGCCCCGGTCCCACGGGGGCCTTGCGCTGGCGGGCGGGATCTCCCCTCAGCGTCCCCACCCGCGACCGCGCCTCCCTCCACCAGCCGAAGCCCACAAGCGCAGCTCCGTGACCAAGCGGGAGCCGCGGGGCTGGGCTGCGGAGGTCTAAGCTCCTCCACCTGCCCTCCTCCGCCCGCTCCCACCAGCCTCGCAGGCAGCTGTCCGCTGGACCTTCCCGCCCTCACCCCGGTAGCCCCTCCGGGGAGGGTTGGGCGGGAAAGTCCATCCCCAGAGAGCCGCGCACCTCTGCCGCCCGGCCCCGGGGAGTCGCTCACCTCAGACCGGCAGCGCAGGGCTGGTCTCACCTTCCCGGCTGGTTGCGGTGCCTGTCCCTCCTCGCACTCGAGGGCTCCGCCGCCTCTGCCCCTGCCAGCCGAGCAGGCGCTCACCTGGCCCCGTGGGACCGCCCGTCCCGTCCCGCTCCCTGCCGTCTGCCCACTCGGTGCGAGGAGACGCGGCCGCCGGCCCCAGCAGCTGGGGCAGCGGCTGGACGCAGCCGAGTAGGCGGAGGCAGGCGAGGGAGGCGCTGCGAGAAGCCGAGAGGCAACTCGGCGCGGCAGCGGCCGGCGGGGCCGCCTGGGAGCGGCCCCCTCGGCAAGGCGGGCCCGGCCGCGGCTGCGGGGCGCCTCCCCGCCCGCCGGCCCCGCGGGTGCGGGCGGCGTCCCGGGCCGATGTGGCGAGCGGGGGCCCGGTAGGGCAGCTGCTGCGACGTGCGGCTGGCCAGAGGCAGGTTGAAAGCAGCAAGCGGTACCGGCTAGGTGGAGAGAAAAGGTGGAGGGCACTTTGTAGCTAGGTACAACAGACTCGGGGGGCAAGCAACTGCCGCTCTGCTTTAAGTGGTTTGAATTGCTCGGTGTACAACGTGCTCAGCCGCACACCGATCTTTCTTCTGGCGTAGCGGGCTTCGCCCTCCGAACAGACTCCGTGGCGTTAAGCCCTGATGCAGACAGAGCTTTCCACGACTAGCAGCCTTCAATTGGATTTCGCTTGAGGCTCATACCTGAACCGTCAGCCGGTTCAGGTTATTGATGGTGCAAAGACATTTAGCCATCAGGGCAGCAGTGAGCTGCAGCTGTGGCACTCCCCTCCTTCTCTTTAATTGCTTCCAAGGAAGCATATTCTGTCAGTGTGGCATTTTCAAGGACTTCTTTTTCTCGTTGTTAATTGCTTAACATACCAAACGAGGAACTGCTCTCTGCGTGTGCGGGCTGGAGCACTGCCGAGAGGATCCTGGCTCCAGGGCGTAGCAGAGGAAAGCAATTCCCACTCCACATCCTGAGGGAAAGGATGGAACTTTAGGCAACAACTCTTCTCCGTGCTACTGAAGATAAGACAGGGGCAAATTCTACAAACCTCAAAGGCAGGAGGTCCTCCTGAGGATGCACGGTGTGAGGAGTCCAGGTCATAAGGGAGTGGAACATCTGTGAGGCCAGGCTGAGGGAGCTGGGGCTTGAAGCTTGAGGCAGAGGAGCCTGAGAGTTGCCCTCATTCCTGGTGATAAAGATGTGCAGGGCAGGATGGATGTCAGGAGGATGGAGCCAGGCTCTGCTCAGTGATGCCCAATAATAGGACAAGAGGCACTGGGGGCAAGATGGAGCAGAGGAGGTGCCACAGGAACAGAAGGAAAATGGTTTTGCCTGTGAGGGTGAAAAAACACTGGAGCAGGCTGCCCAGAGAGGTTGTGGAGTCTCCTTCTCTGCAGACATTCCAAACCCACCTGGATGTGTTCCTGTGGGACCTGCTCGAGGTGCTCCTGCTCTGGGAGGGGGTTGGACTGGATGATCTTTCGAGGTCCCTTTCAAGCCCTAATGTTCTGTGACTCTGTGATAAGCAGGGTTTCAGAAGAGAAATACTGGCAAAGAAAAGCTGGAGTTAGATCACAGAGTCACAGAAGCAGACAGGTTGGCAAAGCCTCTCAGCATCACCAAGTCCAACCTAGAACCCTACTCTACAAGATTCACCTTCAACCTTAGCCCCAAGCACCACATCCAAACCACCCTGAAACACATCCAGGGTGGTTGTCTCAACCACCTCCCTGGGCAGCTAATAAGTTTACCTCTAGGGGCTAAATCCTGCATGCTACATTTCATTCAGGTGAAAAGCCTTGCTTAGATCGTTGGCATCTTTGGATGCTCTGAAGCAGGTATGTAGTGGACTATGAAAGTTCTTGACAAGACAAACTTGTCCTGTGCCTGCTTCTGGGTACTCCTTCTCCATTCCTAAAGCACAAGACTGCAGGTTGCTTTGCCTTGTGCTGTGGATATGATCAATCTCAGGGACTCTAAACAGATTATGCTTTTAAAAAGAACTCAGCATGAAATTAGGGGAGTGACTCTTAGAATGAACTGTGTTAACCTAACACTACTTCTGTCAAACTTATTCAATTTAAAAGCATAGAATCATAGAATCAAGCAGGTTGGAAGTGATCTCCAAGCTCATCCAGCCCAACCTAGCACCCAGCCCTGCCCAACCAACCAGACCATGGCACTAAGTGCCCCAGCCAGGCTTGGCTTCAACACCTCCAGCCACGGCCACTCCACCACCTCCCTGGGCAGCCCATTCCAATGCCAATCACTCTCTCTGCCAACAACTTCCTCCTAACAGTCAGCCTGAACCTGCCCTGGCACAGCTTCAGGCTGTGTCCCCTTCTTCTGGTGCTGGCTGCCTGGCAGCAGAGCCCAACCCCAGCTGGCTACAGCCTCCCTGCAGGCAGCTGCAGACAGCAATGAGCTCTGCCCTGAGCCTCCTCTTCTGCAGGCTGCACACCCCCAGCTCCCTCAGCTTCTACTCACAGGGCTGTGCTCCAGGCCCCTCCCCAGCATAAAGGCCTCCTAATAATTTCCATAGCTCTGAATTCTGTGGGGTTTTATCATCTTCTTTGCCATGGTAGAGGTTGCTGTGAACACCAGAAACCTCCTGAAAGTACAAAGAGGCAGTTAAAATGTTTACACTTCTCTGTTGAATGTAGGAGCATAGCCCTCCCCCCCAGTCACTCACTTTGTCTTCTGTAATCTCCTGTACTAGTTATGACTCAGGTAAATTGCAGATGACTAGGGGGGAAAAGAAGAGTTAGTTGGTTTTGTTTTCTTTTTAAAGCAATGATAGCACTGAAGATCAAATAAAATCATGGAATCATGGTTTAGGTTGGAAGGTACCTCAAGAATCATCCAGTTCCAACCCCTTGCCATATGCAGGGACACCTCCCACTAGAAGAGGTTGCTCAAGGCCTCATCCAACCTGGCCTTGAACACCTTCAGGGAGGTTGTGGAGCACAGGATCACCCAATGTGATCCTGTGCTCCACAACCTCCCTGGGCAACCTGTGCCAGTGTCTCACCATCCTCACTGCAAAGAATCCTTTCCTAACATCCAGTTTCAATCTCCCCTCTGCCACTTCAAACCCATTCCTCCTCATCCTCTCATTCCCAGACCTTGTCAATAGTCCCTCCCCAGCCTTCCTGTAGCCTCCTCAAGATCCTGCAAGGCCACTCCAAGTTCTGCTCCAAGCCTTCTCTTCTCCAGGCTGCAGAGCCCAAATTCTTGTAGCCTGTCCTCAGAGCAGAGCTGCTGCAGCCCTCTCAGCATCTTGGTGGCCTCCTCTGGACTGGCTCCAACACTTCCCTGTCCTTCTTGTGTTGGGGGCTGCAGAAGTGCACCCAAGACTGCAGGTGGGGTCTGAGGAGAGCAGATTAAAGGGGAAGAATCCCCTCCCTTGCCCTGTGCCCACACTGCTCTTCATAGAACAACTACTTGTTAATGTTCTTTGGTCACAAAGCAGCATGTAGGTGTGGAGACCATTGGCGTAGTGTTTGCTGAATGTGAGCTGAACCAACATGTAAAAGAAATCTCTTAGATATGCAATCATGAAATAAGGAGGTTTAGTCTCTCTCTCCAGCTGGGCTTTTACACATGTTGCCATGCATTAAGCACAACACTCAAAGTCCAATTTTTCCTCTTTCTGTTTCAATTTCTTCACTGCAAATAAAAACCTAAACCCCAAGAAACATGGCATATCTCCTCGACTGAAGATCCAGGAGGGATACTAAAATAACAACTGCATCTCTGCCTCAAGTCACCAAAGAAATATGCCTGTCACTGCTCCACAAAGGAAAGCAGTTAGAGAGTTGTGCCTTGTGTCACTACTGGTGACCAGTGGTGTTTGTGATCACCGTGGGGTTTTTGCCACACCACATTCCTGCTTCTAGACACATAGCCCATGTCCCACTGGACTGGATTCCAGCTCCCCACAGCATCTACAATCCAAAATGGGATAAAGGTGGGAGGCAATTTGTGATGTATCCAGGCCAAAAGAATAAAGAAAACTTTGATGCTGTTTTCTTTAGCAAGATGTCACATCTGGAATCTTGTGTCCAGTTTTGGGCTCCTCAGATCAAGAAGGAGCTCCAGAAACTGTTGAGAGATTCCAGCTCAAAGTCCCCAAGCTGCTGCAGGCAGTGAAGGTCTCCTGTGAGGCCAGGCTGAGGCAGCTGGGGCTGGCAGCTGGCAGCAGAGCAGCCTGAGGGCTGCCCTCAGTGCTGGGCTCAAGCTGTGCAGGGCAGTGTGGGCAGGACGCAGCCAGGCTCTGCTCAGGGCTGGCCAAGGGCAGCACAAGGGGCACTGGGGGCAAGCTGCAGCAGAGGAGGTGGCAGGGGAAGAGGAGGGGAAGCTTTTTGGCTGTGAGGGTGGCAGAGGCCTGGAGCAGGCTGCCCAGAGAGGCTGTGGAGTCTCCTCTGCAGCCATTGCAACCTGCCTGACTGTGTTCCTGCGTGAAATGATGAGAGGGAATGCATTGAAGAAGCCTGAGGAAGGAAGATTTAGACTGGAGATTAGGAAGAAATTCTTTCCAGTGAGGGTGGTGAGACACTGGAATGGGTTTCCCATTGAGGCCATGGATTTATCCTCCCTGGAGCTGTTCAAGGCCAGGTTGGATGAGGCTTTGAGCAACTGGGCTAGTGGAAGGTGTCCCTGCCCATGGCAGAGGGATTAGAAGTAGGTGATCTTTAAGGTCCCTTCCAAGTTAAAGCATTCTATGAATCTCTGAGTGATGGAAAAGGATAACAGTATCATAGAATCATAGAATCAGCCAGGTTAGAAGAGAGCTCCAAGATATCCAGTCCAACCTAGCACCCAGCCCTATCCAGTCATCTAGACCATGGCACTAAGTGCCTCACCCAGTCTTTTCTTCAACACCTCCAGGAAAAGTGACTCCACCACCTCCCTGGGCAGCCCATTCCAATGCCAATCACTCTCTCTGTGAAGAACTTCCTCCTAACATCCAGCCTATACTTCCCCCAGCACAACTTGAGACTGTGTCCCCTTGTTCTGTTGCTCTTTGCCTGGCAGAAGAGACCAACCCCACCTGGCTGCAACCTCCCTTCAGGTAGTTGTAGACAGCAATTTGTTTGTTCATTTATAGACCAAAGATACTGTTTCAACCTTTTCCTCTATACCTCAGTTGTTCTTTTACTCAACATACATTTATTTACCCTTTACAGACGTTAACAGTGATGCTGATGTGTCACTGTTGCTGGTAGCAGAAAGCTCTTTGGCTAAGTGAACCACAGAGGTTTTAATAAACCTCAGCACTGCCATTAGTTGTAATTTGACTGATGTTCTGAATGCTCTGTGCAGAGCATCCACCTCCTGATTCCACCCAGGTCAAATAATTTGCCATATTAAATATTAAACAACCTTTAATATTCTCTGACTGAGATGAAAAAAGAAGGACATAAAGGCTCAAGTGCCAGGAAATCAGTGTTCTCTTTTACTCTCATGTGCCTGCTCCTCAAATAGAATGAGAGAATGCTCTGGGTTGGAAGGCACCTCCAAAAGTCCAACCCCACTGCAGTCAGCAGGGACATCCTCCACTAGATCAGGACGCCCAGAGCCTTGTCCAGCCTGAACTTCAATAGCTCCAGCAGGTTGGAAGTGACCAGCAAAGGTCCAACACCCCTGCACTCAGGGAGGTCAGTCAGGCTGTGGAGTCTGCTTCTCTGCAGCCATTGCAAACCTCCCTGGCTGTGCTTCTGTGTGACCTACTCTAGGGACCTCCAAAGATCATCCAGTCATAGAATCATAGAATCATGGAATCAACCAGGAGGAAGAGAGCTCCAAGCTCATCCAGCCCAACCTAGCACCCAGCCCTG
>WAAF01007346.1:40684-62680 GCA_013400475.1 Tricholaema leucomelas
GTTGGCAGAGAGAGTGATTGGCATTGGAATGGGCTGCCCAGGGAGGTGGTGGAGTGGCTGTGCCTGGAGGTGTTGAAGCCAAGCCTGGCTGGGGCACTTAGTGCCATGGTCTGGTTGGTTGGGCAGGGCTGGGTGCTAGGTTGGGCTGGGGGAGCTTGGAGCTCTCTTCCTGCCTGCTTGATTCTATGATTCTGTAAGCAAAATGCTTATAGGAGGCAATAGTTTCTTAGGCAGCTCTTGAAAAAGCTGTGGCTAACTGACAGTACAATCACCTCAGTGTACACAGCCTATGCACTTCAGGGGCTTCTCTGCTCTTCTTTAAGCATCAGGATGCCTGAGCAGTGACAGAGACCTTTCCCATCCTTTACCAGATAGAGACTGTTGCCAGGAGCTCATCCTGTGTGGTGATGAGCCAAGCCTTGCTAATTCTGGTTGGTATCCAAAGAACCCTACCCCACTATATTTGGGGAGATTTCAATTCTGTGTAGGTCTGCTCCTCAGGAAACAGTAGAGTCCACAGCACTTAATGCCATGGTCTAGATGACTGGATAGGGCTGGGTGCTTAGTTGGACTGGATGATCTTGGAGGTCTCTTCCAACCTAGTTGATTCTATTCCATTGTATTCTTCCTGTCATTTCAGGGGAGAAGAGGTGAAAACTGGAGAGATGGAGCCCTCAACATAGGAAAGACATGGACCTAATGGTCCAGAGGTCAGCTGTGAAGGTGATCAGGGGGCTGGAGCACCTCTGCTACAAGGACAGGCTGAGGGAGCTGGAGGTGTGCAGCCTGGAGAAGAGAAGGCTCCAGGTAGAGCTCAGAGCAGCCTGCCAGGACCTGAAGGGGCTCCAAGCAGGCTGCAGAGGGACTGTTTGCAAAGGCCTGCAGGGACAGGATGAGGGACAATGGTTTAAAACTAGAGGGGATTGAGATTGGCTGTGAGGAACAAGTTCTGCACCAGGAGGGTGCTGCAACACTACAACAAGCTGCCCAGGGAGGGAGCTGAGGCCACATCCCTGAAGCTATTGAAGGTGAAGCTGGACAAGGCTCTGAGCATCCTGCTCTAGTGGAGGATGTCCCTGCTGACTGTGGGGGGGTTGGATTGGATGACCTTTGGAGGTCTCTTCCAACTCAGACCATTCTATGATCCTATGATTCTAATACTCTATGATTCTATGATTCCATGATTCTATGATTCCAACACTCTATGATTCTATGATTCCAATATTTTATGATTCTATGAATCCAATTCTCTGTGATTCCATGATTCCAATACTCTATGAGTCTATGATTCTATGAGTCTATGAGTCTATGATTCCAATTCTCTGATTCTATGATTACAATTCTCTATTATTCCAATATTCCATGATTCTATGATTACAATTCTCTATGATTCCATGATTCCATGACTCTATGATTCCAATTCTCTATGATTCAAATATTCCATGATTCTATGATTCCACGATTCCATGACTCTATGATTCCAATTCTCTATGATTCCATGATTCCATGATTCTATGAATCCAATACTCTATGATTCTGATTCCAATTCTCTATGATTCCATGATTCCATGACTCTATGATTCTAATTCTCTATGATTCTATGATTCCAATTCTCTATGATTCCAATATTCCATGACTCTATGATTCCAATTCTCTATGATTCCATGATTCCATGATTTTATGAATCCAATACTCTATGATTCTGATTCCAATTCTCTATGATTCCATGATTCCATGACTCTATGATTCTAATTCTCTATGATTCTATGATTCCAATTCTCTATGATTCCAATATTCCATGATTCTATGATTCCAATTCTCTATGATTCCATGATTCCATGACTCTATGATTCCAATTCTCTATGATTCCAATATTCCATGATTCTATGATTCCAATTATCTGATTCCATGACTCTATGATTCCAATTCTCTATGAATCCATGATTCCATGATTCTATGAATCCAATACTCTATGATTCTATGATTCCAATTCTCTATGATTCCAATATTCCATGACTCTATGATTCCAATTCTCTATGATTCCATGATTCCATGATTTTATGAATCCAATACTCTATGATTCTGATTCCAATTCTCTATGATTCCATGATTCCATGACTCTATGATTCTAATTCTCTATGATTCTATGATTCCAATTCTCTATGATTCCAATATTCCATGATTCTATGATTCCAATTCTCTATGACTCCATGATTCTATGATTCCATGATTCCACAATTCTATGATTCCAACTCTCCATGATTCTATGATTCCAACTCTCTATGATTCTATGATTCCATGATTCCATGACTCTATGATTCCTATTCTCTATGATTCTATGATTCCAACTCTCCATGATTCTATGATTCCAACTCTCTATGATTCTATGATTCCATGATTCCATGACTCTGATTCCAATGCTCTATGAGTCTGTGATTCCAATACTCTATGGTTCTATCCTCAGTGTGTCTGTGTGGCACACAAGCTGCCAGCAGGACAACACTGAAGCCATTTTATGCTGGCATGCTCCTGGCAAGGTGAAGAGCAATGCCAGTGATGTATGTTCTCCTGCACAGCCCTGCCCACACACTATGCACACACAAAAGCAAAAGCAAAAGCAGAAAGGATTAAAGACAAGGAGCCATTGGGGTACAAAAAATGGGTTAGGGTAAATCAGAGGCAAGGAAGCTACCTGAGATAAGGAGGTTCTGGAAGAACCTTTCCCTTCCATATTTCTAGTCCACAGGGTACTGAATACATCATGGGGCAAGAGGCTGCCATATTCCTCATTTCCCCCTCCAATGTCAGGGGCTGGAAGGGATATCCAAAGCTCATCCAGTCCAACCTCCCTGCCAGGGCAGGATAACCTAGACCAGGTTACACAGGAACACATCCAGGTGGGCTTTGAATATCTCAGAGAATCACAGCATCAGTCAGGGTTGGAAGGGACCAGAAGGATCATTGAGTTCCAACCCCCTTGCCATGGGTAGGGACAGCCTACCCTAGAGCAGGTTGGCCAGAGCCTCATCCAGCCTGGCCATCCTGTTTAGATGAAACTTCTTCTGCCTCAGATTCCTGCCTCTTTAAGCAGGAACACTGCAGTGGGAAGCCAGTCAGCCCCCTCCCGGGAGCAGTGCACTTCCCAGCCCAGGCAGTCAGCACACAGATCGACAGAGAGGGGTTTGCTGCAGCACAGTGTGCTCAGCGTGGCTTAAGAGCATGGCCCAGTCTGGCAGGAATGAGCACAGCAGCCCAACAGGCAGTCACAGAATCACAGAATCATAGAATCAAGCAGGCAGGAAGAGAGCTCCAAGCTCCCCCAGCACAACCTAGCACCCAGCCCTGCCCAACCAACCAGACCATGGCACTAAGTGCCCCAGCCAGGCTTGGCTTCAACACCTCCAGCCACAGCCACTCCACCTCCCTGGGCAGCCCATTCCAATGCCAATCACTCTCTCTGCCAACAACTTCCTCCTAACATCCAGCCTAGACCTGCCCTGGCACAGCTTGAGGCTGTGTCCCCTTCTTCTGTTGCTGGCTGCCTGGCAGCAGAGCCCAACCCCAGCTGGCTACAGCCTCCCTGCAGGGAGCTGCAGACAGCAATGAGCTCTGCCCTGAGCCTCCTCTGCTGCAGGCTGCACACCCCCAGCTCCCTCAGCCTCTCCTCACAGGGCTGTGCTCCAGGCCCCTCCCCAGCCTTGCTGCCCTTCTCCAAACACCTTCCAGCACCTCAACATCTCTGCAATGGAGGAGCTCAGAACTGTCAGTAATACAAGTTTTGCCTTAGGACTGGAATAATTACTAAAGCTTTATAAAACTCACATCAGACTTCAGCATAAGGATATGTAAACACTTTTACTCCCTACTCAGGAGACCTTCAACCAGTATAAGCTGGCTTTGTGCTTCCTTATTTTCATAAATAATGATGCCTTTATGTTTTGAGGACTTCTTTGTCTCCTAAATTAGAGAGTTTTTTAAGAAGTGGATTTTAGAATCATAGAATCAATCAGGGTTGGAAGGGACCACAAGGAGCAGCCAGTGCCAACCCCCCTGCCATGCCCAGGGACACCCTACCCTAGAGCAGGCTGCACACAGCCTCAGCCAGCCTGGCCTGAAACACCTCCAGCCATGGGGCCACAACCACCTCCCTGAGCAACCCCTGCCAGCCTCTCACCACTCTCATGCTCAACAACTTCCTCCTCACCTCCAGCCTGACTCTCCCCACCTCCAGCTTTGCTCCATTCCCCCCAGTCCTCTCACTCCCTCACAGCCTCAAAAGTCCCTCCCTAGCTTTTTTGTAGCCCCCTTCAGATGCTGGAAGGCCACAAGAAGGTCACCTGGGAGCCTCCTCTGCTCCAGCCTGCACAGCCCCAACTCTTTCAGTCTGTGCTCACAGCAGAGCTGCTGCAGCCCTCTCAGCATCCTCCTGGCCCTGCTCTGGACACTCTCCAGCATCTCCACAGCCCTCTTGTCCCAGGGGATCCAGAACTGGATGCAGGACTCCAGGTGGGGTCTCAGCAGAGCACAGCAGAGGGGGAGAATCACCTCCCTGGCCCTGCTGGCCACACTTCTGCTGCTGCAGCCCAGGCTCTGCTTGGCTTTCTGGGCTGCAAGTGCACACTGCTGGCTCCTGGTGAGCTTCTCCTCCTGCAGCACCCCCAAGTCCCTCTCCTCAGGGCTGCTCTCCAGCCAGGCACTGCCCAGCCTGCATTTGGATTTTGCAAGCTTTTGTCTCAAGAGCTGATGGCAATTCCAAGGGGTATTGTGAAACTGCCACGGGAGCTGCACAAAACACAAGTTAGTTTGTTTCCAGTGTATTCCAATTATGACATCTTCTGGGCTTGGGGGAGATCAAACTTCTAACATTTTTGGAATAATTGGCTGATTTCACAACCATATCTAAAGGAATCTGAGTTCTCTTGGACAGCTTTTCCAAGTGACAGCAGAATGACCTAAGTGCAGATGGGATGTATGTTGCCTGCTTAGCAGTTACATTCACAACCTTGCTGATACTCAGCAGTTTAGAGACATGGCATGGCCTCAGCGATCATATCACATATAGGAATGCCCAGGGAAGCCCTTCTGCCCCTGTACTTAGCACTGCTCAGGCCACAATTGAGTGCTGTGTCCAGTTCTGGGCTCCTCCATTCAAGAGAGATGTTGAGGAGCTTGAATATATCCAGAGAAGGGCAACAAAGCTGGTGAGGGGCCTGTGAGGAGAGGCTGAGGGAGCTGGGGCTGTGCAGCTTCGAGAAGAGGAGGCTCAGTGCAGAGCTCATTGCTGTCTACAACTACCTGAAGGGAGGCTGTAGCCAGCTGGGGTTGGGCTCTGCTGCCAGGCAGCCAGCAACTGAACAAGGGGACACAGCCTCAAGCTGTGCCAGGGCAGGTCTAGGCTGGATGTGAGGAGGAAGTTGTTGGCAGAGAGAGTGATTGGCATTGGAATGGGCTGCCCAGGGAGGTGGTGGAGTGGCTGTGCCTGGAGGTGTTGGGCAGGGCTGGGTGCTAGGTTGGGCTGGAGGAGCTTGGAGCTCTCTGCCAGCCTGCTTGATTCCATGATTTATGTTTTAACCTTAGTTTGAAGAACACCAACAGGCTTGGAAAGCTTAAAGAGTTGCAAGGTCTGTCTTGAGAGGGCACAGGACCATCTTGTTTGAAATGTATTCTTCCCCTGAAAGGTTGTCCAGGATGAGCCCTGAGGTCCCTTCCAACCTGCTCTTCTATGATTCTGTAATTCACACTTTGGTGAAGCGAGAATATTGCAGACTTCCTTCAGAAGCATTACACACACAACTTCTTTGGGAGCTCTGCCAAAGCTCCTGAGCACAGCCAGAGAGGAAAAGCAATTCATGGGTTGTTAGGAGGAGGTGGTGGAGTCACCATCCCTGGGGGTGTTCAAGAAACGACTGGATGGGGCACTTAGTGCCATGGTTTAGTTGACTGTATAGGGCTGGGTGCTAGATTGGACTGGATGAGCTTGGAGGTCTCTTCCAACCTGGTTGATTCTGTGATTCTATGATCACATTAGAGAAGTATCAGAGAAAGTGATTATCTGTTTTGGAGATTCAAAAATCCATATGTACTAACCTAGGACTTGGCATGCCAGAGAGCTGGAATTCTGAGTGCTGCAGCTTTCTGCTAAATAAAGCAGCTGCTCAGATTCTCTGCAGTTTGAAGTGGCTCATCCTAGCTGGTGATTCTGTCGCAAGTGATCAGCAGCATCTGTTACCTACCATGTAAGAGTCATGTTTGCTGGTGACCCCAAACTGGGAGCACTGGCTGACACCCCCAAGGCTGTGCTGCCACTCAGCCAGACCTGGACAGGCTGAAAGTTGGGTGGGGAGAAAAGGAAAGAAATGGAACAAGGCCAAGGGCAGAGTATGCAAACTGGGAAAGAACAACCTCATGGACCAGGACAGGTCAGGAACTGACCTGCTGGAGAGCAGCACATGAGAAAGGGACCTGGGGGTGCTGGTGGGCAGAAGGATGCCCAGGAGCCAGCAATGTGCCCTGCTGGCCAAGAAGGCCAAGGGCAGCCTGGGCTGGGTTACAAAGGCTGTGGTGAGTAGGTGCAGAGAGTTTCTCCTGCCCCTCTGCTCTGCCCTGCTGAGGCCACAGCTGGAATCTCGTGTCCAGTTCTGGAACCCTTAGGTCAAGAAGGAGATGAGGGAAGTGGTGGAGAGAGCCCAGCCCAGAGGCACAGAGCTGCTGCAGGCAGTGAAGATCTCCTGTGAGGCCAGGCTGAGGCAGCTGGGGCTGGCAGCTGGCAGCAGAGCAGCCTGAGGGCTGCCCTCAGTGCTGGGCTCAAGCTGTGCAGGGCAGTGTGGGCAGGACGCAGCCAGGCTCTGCTCAGGGCTGGCCAAGGGCAGCACAAGGGGCACTGGGGGCAAGCTGCAGCAGAGGAGGTGGCAGGGGAAGAGGAGGGGAAGCTTTTTGGCTGTGAGGGTGGCAGAGGCCTGGAGCAGGCTGCCCAGAGAGGCTGTGGAGTCTCCTTCTCTGCAGCCATTGCAACCCCCCTGGCTGTGCTGTGTGTGCCCTGCCCTGGGTGTAGCTGCTCCGGCAGGGGGGTTGGACTGGATGAATTTTGGAGGTCCCTTCCAACTCCTCACATTCTGTGATGCTGTGAGAATAATTTTCTATTTCTAAAACTACAGAAATTTGGTTTGCAATCACAGAAACAGAATCAGCCAGGTTGGAAGAGACCTCCAAGTTCATCCAGTCCAACCTAGCACCCAGCCCTGTCCAGTCAACCAGACCATGGCACTAAGTGAAGTTAAAGAAGTGAAGCATCCCAGAATCACCAAAGGAAGATGTTTTGAGAGACTTTTCAGTGTTTTCTGGTTTCATCAGAATATATAAAGAAAAGCTGGGAGCCAGTATGAAAATATTGAACCACAAATGTTGCAATGTGAGAGGAAAAACTGTGCCATGAGATGACAGACACTGTAATTAGCAATTTGTAGTTGCAGTCTGAATGTGTCAGCTCCAATTCTTGTTTCTCTGAAGCCATTAAAATCTCTGTGTCACAGGCACAGCTGCAAAGCTGCAGGCTTTCAGTGGTTTCAGGAGAGTGAGATTCCAATCACTCTGCTAAAGTGAGTATTTCACTCCTGAATGGGGAAATTAAATGCACAGCCAACGTTCAGCTTTAATGATCTTGATGAGGCCATTTCATTTGGAAGGAGATGGATGAGATAATTAGGTTAGGAGCAGAGCCCCTGGCATTTCCAGTGTCTTCCTGATCCTTACCTTGAGGTGGTTTTCAGTGTACTGTAACATCTGTCAGAGAACCTTCTAGCACCAGGGACATGTTAAATAAATTCATAGAGTCACTCAGGTTGGGCAAGACCCTTGAGGCCATCAGGTCCAACTATTCACCCTGCTCTACCAGGGTCACCACTAAACCATTCCTAAGCACCACATCTAAACCAGCTGTAAACACACCCACAGATGGTGACTCCAGCACCTCCCTGGGCAGCCTGTGCCAGTGTCTGACCACTCCTGCAGCAAAAGTTTTTTCCTGATGTTTAACCTAAATCTCCCCCGGTGCAGCTTGAGGCTGCTCCCTCCTGTTCTGTCACTAATGAGGAGAGACTGAAAGAGTTGGGGCTGTGCAGGCTGGAGCAGAGGAGGCTCCCAGGTGACCTCCTTGTGGCCTTCCAGCATCTGAAGGGGGCTACAAAAAAGCTGGGGAGGGACTTTTGAGGCTGTCAGGGAGTGGCAGGACTGGGGGGAATGGAGCAAAGCTGGAGGTGGGGAGAGTCAGGCTGGAGGTGAGGAGGAAGTTGTTGAGCAGGAGAGTGGTGAGAGGCTGGCAGGGGTTGCCCAGGGAGGTGGTTGAGGCCCCATGGCTGGAGGTGTTTCAGGCCAGGCTGGCTGAGGCTGTGTGCAGCCTGCTCTAGGGTAGGGTGTCCCTGGGCATGGCAGGGGGGTTGGAACTGGCTGCTCCTTGTGGTCCCTTCCAACCCTGCCTGATTCTNCCACAGCTGCTCCTAGCTTGGTGTCATCTGCAGACTTGATGATGATGATAAGGTGATGATGATGACAAGGTCTCCCCTTATTCTCCTCTTCCTCACACTAACCAGTCCAAGTTCCCTCAGCTGCTCTTCATCACTCTTTCTCTAGGCCTTTCATCACCTTAGCTGCTCTTCTCTGCACTCACTTCAACATCCTTCTTGTAATGAGGTGCCTAAAACTGAGATGTGGCCTCAGCAGTGCCCAGTACAGGGGGGCAGTCCCTGCCCCACTCCTGCTGGTCACACCATTGCTGATCCAAGTCAGGATGCCATTGGCTTCTTTTGCCACCTGGGCACACTGCTGGCTCCTATCCAGCTGCTTGCCAATTAGAGCCCCTAGATCCCTATTTGCTGGACAGCTTCCCAGCCACACTGCCCCAGGCTTGTGACACTGCATGGGGTTGTTGTGGCTCAAAAGCAGGACCTGGCACTTGGCCTTGCTGAAGCTCATCCCATTAACCCCAGCCCATTGATCCAATCTGTCTGAGTCTCTCTCTAGAGCCTCCCTACCCTCAAGCAGATCAACACTCTCAAAATGATGTGTCTGTGCTATATTACAGGACACAGGAACAGGAATGAAGTCTGTGGTCCTTACCTTCTCCAAGATAATTGCCTTGAAAAGGACTCTTCTCTCTGGTCTCTCATGGGGGCTGAGACCTTTAAGAGCTGAAGGCAATGGAAGGGGGCAGATGAGAAGATGAAAAGGCAATTGCTTTTGTAGCAAGTGGTGATTTCATACATTTGTCATGAACAAAGCAATTAATTTATTCAACATGGATCAATGATTCAAAGTGAATCAACATCAGACAACAGCCCAGAGTCAGTGGTATCATATCTGGGTTAGGAACATGTTTTGGAAAGCCTCGGGAGCTGCGCTGGCCTCTGGGATGCATTAGGGAGTGGCAGAGCAGAGCTTGCTGCTGGCCTCAGCAGCTGCATCCCATTCCCTTTTCCTTGGGCTGTGCAGCTGCTGCCCTCACGAAAGTGAGCCCAAGGGTGTGGTGTCCCAGACACTGGAAACTGGGGCTGGTGTCCAACCAAAGGAGGCCTTTTCAACACCTACTTCAAGTCAGCTGGGGCCCTCCCTGGTGGCCTCTCAACCAGGATCCTGTGTGCTCACCTCAGGGCCTGGGCTCGACTTCTGTTTGGGGAGTGCCTGAAGAGATGCAGCAGGCGGCACCCAGGCACAGATCAGATGGACTGGCTGATGGGCAGAGCTGAAAATGGGCCCAGCAGAAAGCACATGCAAGCCATACCTGCCTTGCATTAAAAATGCTGTGGGCAGCAGGAGCAGGGAGGGGACTGTCCCTTGGACTCGGCTCTGGTGAGGCCACACCTTGAGTGCTGTGCTCAGTTTTGGGCACTGCAATACAAGAGAGATGTGGAGGAGCTGGAGTGAGTCCAGGGGAAGGCAACAAAGCTGGGAAAGGGCCTGGAGAATAAATCTGATGAGAAGCAATGGAGAGAGTTGGGGATGGTTAGTGTGAAACAGAGGAGGCTGAGGGGAGACTTCATTGCTGTCTATAGCTACCTGAAGGGACATTGTGGAGAGGCTGCTGCTGGGCTCTGCTCACAGGGAACTGGAGACAGAACAAGGGCGAATGGCCTCAAGCTGAGGCTGGGGAGGTTTAAGTTGGACATTAGGAAAAAGTTCTTCATAGAGAGAGTGGTCAGGGACTGGAATGAGCTGCCCAGGGAGGTGGTGGAGTCACCCGGCCTGGATGTGTTTCAGGGTGGTTTGGATGTGGTGCTTGGGGCTATGGTTGAAGGTGAATCTTGTAGAGTAGCATTCTAGGTTGGTCTTGGTGATGCTGAGGAGCTTTGCCAACCTGCCTGTTGCTGTGATTCTATGAAACATAAGCACAGAGGCCCCTGTGCTGCACAATACCCACTGCCAGCACTGCCACTGCAGCAGAAAATCATAGCTGGGGTGAGGGGGAAGGGAGGAACCACTCCCACCAGCCACAGCATGACCACAGTGGCTCAGTGAGGAGACTCAGCCAGAGGAGTTTCTCATCCAAGCTTCTCCAGCTTCACGCAGGCAACTTCAGGGTAATTTTGCCTGCATTAACTGTGAGAATCAGTATTAACAAATCCACTGAGATAAATGTGCTACAAAGCACCAAGAGGCCACTGGGATGAGATTGAGCAAGGCCAAGTGCAGGGTTCTACACTTTGGCCACAACAACCCCAAGCAGCACTACAGGCTGGGGCCAGAGTGGCTGAGAGCAGGCAGGCAGAGAGGGAGCTGGGGGTGCTGGGAGAGAGGAGCTGAAGAGGAGGCAGCAGTGCCCAGGTGGGCAGCAGAGCCAATGGCATCCTGGGCTGGCTCAGGAGCAGTGTGGGCAGCAGGACAAGGGAGGTTCTTCTGCCCCTGTGCTCAGCACTGCTCAGGCCACCCCTGGAGTGCTGTGTCCAGTTCTGGGCTCCTCCATTGCAGAGAGATGTTGAGGTGCTGGAAGGTGTTGAGAGAAGGGCAGCAAGGCTGGGGAGGGGCCTGGAGCACAGCCCTGTGAGGAGAGGCTGAGGGAGCTGGGGGTGTGCAGCCTGCAGAAGAGGAGGCTCAGGGCAGAGCTCATTGCTGTCTGCAGCTCCCTGCAGGGAGGCTGTAGCCAGCTGGGGTTGGGCTCTGCTGCCAGGCAGCCAGCAACAGAAGAAGGGGACACAGCCTGAAGCTGTGCCAGGGCAGGTCTAGGCTGGATGTGAGGAGGAAGTTGTTGGCAGAGAGAGTGATTGGCATTGGAATGGGCTGCCCAGGGAGGTGGTGGAGTGGCCGTGGCTGGAGGTGTTGAAGCCAAGCCTGGCTGGGGCACTTAGTGCCATGGTCTGGTTGGTTGGGCAGGGCTGGGTGCTAGGTTGGGCTGGGGGAGCTTGGAGCTCTCTTCCTACCTGCTTGGTTCTATGATTCTATGAGTGTTTTTCTGGCTGAAAAAATCCAGACCGACTTTCTTTGCTTTTAAACTTGTTCTGGTCATTATGGCCAAGTCATTATCTGACACAGCTTGGCCAGCAGCTTGCCATAAACATTTCCATGATGAGACATCCTATAGCTAAAGAGACAGCAACAATAAATTACTGTACCAAAAAATTACTTACAATAAGAAAGCAACAACAAGGCCCAAGCTCACCACGGGCATTAGTTTAGATGAAACTAAAGAACAAAGTGGTTCTAGGAGAAGCCAAGCACCATTCAGGCTTGTGTACTCTTCAGGGCTGGCAGAAACTCTTCAAAGGGCATGGGAAAGCTTTCATCTTGGGCAGTAACATGTTTATACCTTTGTGATATCTTTGGGCTTATCAAATGACTTCAGCCAGTCTTATCTGGAGTTCCAGCTCAAGTTCTCATTCAGCAGACACTATCTCTAACTTGCTACAGCACTACTCACAGAAGCATAGAGTGAAAAAAATCACAGAACCAGCCAGGGTTGGAAGGGACCACAAAGATCAGCCAGTTCCACCCCCCCTGCCATGCCCAGGGACACCTCACACTACATCAGGCTGCCCACAGCCTCATCCAGCCTGGCCATAAACACCTCCAGGGATTTGGCCTCAACCACCTCCCTGAGCAACCCATTCCAGCCTCTCAGATCCCTCATGCTGAACAACTTCTTCCTAACATCCAGTTTGAACTTACTCATCTCCAGCTTTGTTCCATTCCCCCCAGTCCTATCACTACCTGACAGCCTAAGAGGTCCTTCCCCAGGTTTCTTGTAAGCCCCCTTAAGATACTGGTAAGATACTCACACTGAGGGTGGGTGGCCATCAGCTGATACTTGAGCTGATGCTTGAACTGGGATAGTTGCTCAGTCATAGAATCATAGAATCAACCAGGCTGGCAGAGAGCTCCAAGCTCCCCCAGCCCAACCTAGCACCCAGCCCTGCCCAACCAACCAGACCATGGCACTAAGTGCCCCAGCCAGGCTTGGCTTCAACACCTCCAGGCACAGCCACTCCACCACCTCCCTGGGCAGCCCATTCCAATGCCAATCACTCTCTCTGCCAACAACTTCCTCCTAACATCCAGCCTAGACCTGCCCTGGCACAGCTTGAGCCTCTGTCCCCTTCTTCTATTGCTGCTTGCCTGGGAGAAGAGACCAACCCCTACTGGCTACAGCCTCCCTGCAGGGAGCTGCAGGCAGCAATGAGGTTAGCCTTGAGTCTCCTCCAGGCTGCACACCCCCAGCTCCCTCAGCCTCTCCTCATAATAATTCACACAGGTAGGAGTAAGTCACAGGTTCACCATGATCACTGTCAACAGAGTTTGCTATCTTTAAGCTTGTGCCAAAGAGCTTAGGAAGTCTCTTTCTCTGGAAACATTCCAAACCCACCTGGCTGCATTCCCGTGTGACCTACTCTAGGTGCTCCTGCCCTGGCAGGGGAGGTTGGACTGGATGAGCTTTGGAGGTCCCTTCCAAGCCTGACTGACTCCATGATTCTAACCCCTAATGTTGTGTGATCCTGTCAAATACATTCAGTATTCTTTTCCCAAGGGCTGTTTCATTTGACTGTAGGCTTTTCAGTATGTGTGGTGTGTGATTAGCCACATAGCTCTAACAACATTTTCCAGTTGCCTGCCCAGAGGCCTGAGAGCTTGGAAACAGGAGGAAAAGGAAGGGCAATTATTGAACACTGAAGAGTCAACAAAAGTAGCAATGTTGAAAGAGTTTCTTACTGCTGTGCATTAGAGTATATTAAAGTGTGCACTCTGTAAAACAAGGCACTGTGCACCACAGCATGTGGGCACCACTCTGCACCACAGCATACAGGCACAAGTACAGGTTGGGGCTGCCCTGCTGCAAAGCAGCTCTCTGGAGCAAGACCTTGGAGTGCTGCTGGGCAGCAAGCTCTGCATGGGCCAGTAATGTGCCCTTGTGGCCAAGAGAGCCAACAGCATCCTGGGGGGGCAGCAGGAAACCTGTGGCCAGCAGGGCTAGGGAGGTTCTGCTGCCCCTCTGCTCTGCCCTCCTGAGACCATATCTGCAATACTGTGTCCAATTTTGGGCTCCCAAATTCAAGAGAGGCAGGAACCCGCTGGAGAGAGTCCAGTGGAGGTACAAGGATGATTTGGGTACTTGGGCATCTCCTCTAGGAAGAGAGACTGAGAGCCCTGGGGCTGTTTAGTCTGCAGAAGAGAAGGCTGAGAGGGGATCTGAGCAATGTCTGCCAATAGCTGAGGGGTGGGTGTCAAGTGGAGGGGGCCAAACTCTTTTAAGTGTTGCACAGCCATAACCCAAGGAGCAATGGAGACAAACTGGAACAGAGAAGGTTTCAGCTCAACATGAGGAGAAACTTCTTTATGGTGAGGGTGGCAGAGTCCTGGAGCAGGCTGCCCAGAGAGGTTGTGGAGTCTCCTTCTCCAGAGACTTTCCAACCCCACCTGGATGCATTCCTGTGTGGCCTGTGTGATCCTGCTCTGGCAGGGGGCTTGGACTGGATGAGCCGTAGCAGGGCCAGGAGGATGCTCAGAAGGCTGGAGCAGCTCTCCTATGAGGACAGACTGAAAGAGTTGGAGCTGTGCAGGCTGGAGAAGAGGAGGCTCCCAGGGGAACTTACTGTGGCCTTTCAATATCTGAAGGGGGCATACAAGAAAGCTGGGGAAGGACTTTTTAGGCTGTCAGGGAGTGATAGGACTGGGGGGAATGGAATAAAGATGGAGGTGGGGAGAGTCAGCCTGGATGTTAGGAAGAAGTTCTTCAGCATGAGAGTGGTGAGAGGCTGGAATGGGTTGCCCAGGGAGGTGGTTGAGGCCCCATGGCTGGAGGTGTTTCAGGCCAGGCTGGCTGAGGCTGTGTGCAGCCTGCTCTAGGGTAGGGTGTCCCTGGGCATGGCAGGGGGGTTGGAACTGGCTGCTCCTTGTGGTCCCTTCCAACCCTGACTGATTCTGTGATTCCATGACTCTATCTCTGGAGGTCCCTTCCAACCTCTAACGTTCTGTGCTATAGAAAGCCACATTCCAGTGTAAAAGACGTTTAACTTCCAGCTGCAGCTACTTAAATTGTTATGCTAATAGCTGCGCCCTTTGTGTTTCCATCTGGGCAGGCACAGCCCGTTTGGGTGTTCCCAATTTCGGCTCCCTGCCTTGCTGATGTTGATTCTACAATGACACATCCTTCCAGAGCTGTGCTTGGGTGCAGGTGCTTAAGATCAGCTTCCTGGAGTTTGGATTCTCAGGAGGATCTTCGGAAAACGAAGCATCTGTGGTCACATTTGTAATTATAAATCATGCAGTGAGATCATCCCCAGCCTCTGATTCAATAAAAACAGCATGGGACATGGATTGGATACAGGGAAAAGCAGTAACAGCAAACAGCCCGAGGTAGAGTGCCTGGAACAGGCCCTGGAACAGGCTGCCCAGAGGGGTTGTGGAGTGTCCTTCTCTGGAGATATTCAAAACCCACTTGGATGTGTTCCTGTGTGGCCTGCCCTGGGTGCTTCTGCTCTGGATGACCTTTGGAGGTCCCTTCCAACCCCTAACATTCTGTGATTCTCTAACATTCTGAAGTGCTAATTTTTACCTCCTTGGAGGTGGTTTTAAAGTCCTCTCACATCTTTCTTTTTAGATTATTTCTTTTTAATTCAACTCCTTCCAATCTTTTTCAACTGGACTACAAACAAAGGCAACACTGGGGTACACTGAGAGGACTGTGGGCAGCAGATCAAGGGAGGTTCACCTCCCCCTGTGCTCTGCCCTGCTGAGACCTCACCTGGAATATTGCATCCAGTTTGGGGCTCCCTAGTTCAAGAGGGACAGGGATCTGCTGGAGAGAGTCCAAAGGAGGGCTACAAGGATGCTGAAGGGACTGCAGCACTGCCTGGTGAGCAACCCTGGGGCTGGTGAGTCTGGAGAGGAGAAGGCTGAGAGGGGATCTGAGCAATGTCTATCAGCAGCTGAGGGCTGGAGGGCAGGAAGGAAGGGACAGGGACAGCCTCTGCTCACCTGTGCCCTGGGGTAGCACAAGGGGCAAGGGATGGAAACTGCAGTACAGGAGGTTCCACCTCAACGTGAGGAAGAACTTCTTGATTGGGAGAGTCCCAGAGCCCTGGCACAGGCTGCCCAGACAGGTTGTGGAGTCTCCTTCTCTGGAGCCTTTCCAGCCCTGTCTGGATGTGTTCCTGTGCCACCTGCACTGGATTCTGTGCTCCTGCTCTGGCAGGGAGATTGGATATTATGATCTAATGATCTATGGAGATCCCTTCCAACTCCTAACATCCTCTGATCCTATAATAACGAAACTGTGCACTGAAGAAAGCATCTTCATTGAGTAAGTGAAGTTAAAATCTGTAGCTGCTTTATTATTCCCTAATAAAATCCACCTTTTTTATTGGTGCTGCTGTCCTTTTATTTCTTATTAAGGAAGTGGCAGATTGCACCCAGTCCTGTTTGCCCTACATGATACAAATGGAAACAAGGAGCTGGTGGCTAAATATTTGCTTCTTGCATTCTTCCCTTGTCTGCTATTCAGCAAGTCATGCAACTTGCAGTTTGACAGAGGATGATAATCAATGATTAACCACATCAAATTCCCTGGACAATCCCACAGAGACTCTGCCAAAAGGCTAATGTTTGTTAGAGGTGGGTCCACACACAAAGATTATGCTCTTGGGGGTTTTTTTGGGGGGGAAATTCTTTTATGCCAAATACATTATTTTCTTCCCTGTTTGCTTCCTACTCGACAGCATTTGGTAGGTAATGGAAGAGAAAATTTGGAGTCATAGAATCAACCAGGTTGGAAGAGAGCTCCAAGCTCCCCCAGCCCAACCTAGCACCCAGCCCTGCCCAACCAACCAGACCATGGCACTAAGTGCCCCAGCCAGGCTTGGCTTCAACACCTCCAGGCACAGCCACTCCACCACCTCCCTGGGCAGCCCATTCCAATGCCAATCACTCTCTCTGCCAACAACTTCCTCCTAACATCCAGCCTAGACCTGCCCTGGCACAACTTCAGGCTGTGTCCCCTTCTTCTGGTGCTCACAGCCTTAGCCAGCCTCATCAAGAATATCCCCAACCACCTCCCTGGGCAACTCATTGCAATGTTCCAGCAGCCTCCTAGTGCAGAACTTGTTCCTCACATCCAGTCCCAATCTGCTCTTCCTTCATTTCAAACCATTGCCTCTTGTCCTGTCACTGCAGGCTCACAAAACTCCAAATGTTTTCAGTCAAAGGAATTAATTGTTTAGGTTGCAGTGTACTGAACTATTTCTGCCTTTCTTAAAGGTGGCAAATGGTCTTTTTTTTTTCCTGCAAGATGCTTTGCTCAATCACAGTTTTCTATGAAAAACAAGCAAGCAACAGTTTTAATGAACATTTCATGCCCTAGAGGGTAAGAGCAGCTGATAAAGGGCAAGGTGTGCCACTGCAGTGTGACTCACTGTGCCTGTGAGCCAGGCAGTGGTCATCTGGATTGAGTTTCTGGCTGCAAGGGAGGCTTAAGAGGGCTCTGAGCAACCTGATCTAAATGAGGATGTCCCTGTTGATGTACTGGACTAGATGACTTTTGGAGGTCACTTTCAACCCAGACCATTCTAGAATTGTGTGAGTCTGTCACAAACTGTGCTGCTGGGATGCATGCTGGTGGGGAGGGTCCAGAGGAGGCCATGGAGGTGCTCAGGGGGCTGGAGAAGCTCCCCTGTGGGGACAGGCTGGGAGAGTTGGGGCTGTTCAGCCTGCAGAAGAGAAGGCTGTGGGGAGACCTTAGAGCAGCCTGCCAGTGCTTGAAGGGGCTACAGGAGAGCTGGGAAGGGACTTTTGGCAAGGGCTGGGAGTGCCAGGATGAGAGGGAATGGACTGAAGCTTGAGGAGGGTAGATTGAGACTGGAGAGTAGGAAGAAATTCTTTAGAGTGAGGATGGTGAGACACTGGCACAGGTTGCCCAGGGAGGTCATGGATGTCCCTTTCCTGAAGGTGTTGAAGGTCAGGTTGGATGAGGCCTTGAGCAAGCTGGGCTGGTGGGAGGTGTCCCTGCCCATGGCAAGAGGGTTGGAACTGGATGATCTTCGGAGTCCCTTCCAACCTAAACCATTCCATGAATCTTTTTGGCAGGACTCACCCTCTCCTGTGGCTTTGTCTTCCTGGAGAACTCTCCAGAGTGTGGAAGAGGTGTATGGACTTGCAGCTCAGAGATGCACAGCCTTACTTAGGGAGTATGTACACATTGATGCCTCTTCCTGGGGACTGAAATAGAAGAAGCTATCCTGAGCACAATGGATCTTATTTGCTCCCTTTTCTACATGTTGCTAAACACAGAAACATAAACTGCTGCACCCAACAACTTAGAATCATAGAATCACAGAATCAGTCAGGGTTGGAAGGGACCACAAGGATCAGCCAGTGCCAACCCCCCTGCCATGCCCAGGGACACCCTACCCTAGAGCAGGCTGCACACAGCCTCAGCCAGCCTGGCCTGAAACACCTCCAGCCATGGGGCCTCAACCACCTCCCTGGGCAACCCATTCCAGCCTCTCACCACTCTCATGCTCAACAACTTCCTCCTCACCTCCAGCCTCACTCTCCCCACCTCCAGCTTTGCTCCATTCCCCCCACTCCTGCCACTCCCTGACAGCCTCAAAAGTCCCTCCCCAGCTTTTTTGTAGCCCCCTTCAGATGCTGGAAGGCCACAAGAAGGTCACCTGGGAGCCTCCTCTTCTCCAGCCTGCACAGCCCCAACTCTTTCAGTCTGTGCTCACAGCAGAGCTGCTGCAGCCCTCTCAGCATCCTCCTGGCCCTGCTCTGGACACTCTCCAGCATCTCCACAGCCCTCTTGTCCCAGGGACTCCAGAACTGGATGCAGGACTCCAGGTGGGGTCTCAGCAGAGCACAGCAGAGGAGGAGAATCACCTCCCTGGCCCTGCTGGCCACACTTCTGCTGCTGCAGCCCAGGCTCTGCTTGGCTTTCTGGGCTGCAAGTGCACACTGCTGGCTCCTGGTGAGCTTTTCCTCCACCAGCACTCCCAAGTCCCTCTCCTCAGGGCTGCTCTCCAGACAATCACTGCCCAGCCTGCATTTGTGCTTGGCATTGCCTCGACACAGCTGCAGGACCTTGCACTTGGTCTTGCTGAACCTCCTGAGCTTGGCTTGTGCCCACCTCTGCAGCCTGCCCAGCTCCCTCTGCATGAATCCCTGCCCTCCAGCCTGGCTGCTGCACCACACAGCTTGGTGTCATCAGCAATTTGTGCTCAATTTGTGACCAGGCTGGAATGTTCATTCTCTTATTTGATTCTGGTTTTAATACCTAAAGCTAAATAAGTAAATAAATCCATAAAGAACCCAAGAATGTGATCCAGAAGAGGCTAAGGAGGAGTATTTGCAAGACCACTGGGAAAATCTGATCAATAGTAATAGGTTGCTGGACACACTGGCAGTAAAAATACAATCTACCACTTGGTCAGTAGCTACTGCTACTTAGTTTTAGTGATAGCAGCTTTAAATCAATAGCTCCCTTTTAATATTTCATCTCCTCATACCATTAGTCTGCTCTTGTGTCCCTTTTTTTAGTCCTAATCAAAGTTATTAGCAATGACCTTGACTTTTTTTGTCCAGGCATTTAGTGGCTCAGGTTTCACTGACATTAGCAAGCACAGGAAGAGCTTTTTGTGGACTTAAAATTCACCTCCATTTTCAGAACTTGCTTTGCCTTTATTTCAGCAGGAAGCAATTCTACCAGTTCTATGTGAAAGACAGGCCTACATGAAAATGCTCTGGACTTCACAGAATCACACAGAATCAGTCAGGGTTGGAAGGGACCTCAAGGATCAGCCAGTTCCAACCCCCCTGCCATAGGCAGTCTCACCTCATACTAGATCAGGTTGCCCAGATCCACATCCAGACTGGCCTTAAACACCTCTAGGGATGAGGCTTCCACCACCTCCATGGGCAATCTGTGCCAGTGTCTCATCACCCCCATGCTTAAGAATTTCTTCCTGATGTCTAATCTAAATCTCCCCTTGTCTCTTCTGTTCTCATTGCACATGAGCTCATCCAGCCCAACTCCCTCTGCAGTCAGCAGGGACATCCTCCACTAGAGCAGGTTGCTCAGGGCCCTGTTAAGCCTCACCTTGAATATAGCTGCTGAGAAGCATGGAGCACAGCCCTGTGAGGAGAGGCTGAGGGAGCTGGGGGTGTGCAGCCTGAAGGAGAGGAGGCTCAGGGCAGAGCTCATTGCTGTCTGCAGCTCCCTGCAGGGAGGCTGTAGCCAGCTGGGGTTGGGCTCTGCTGCCAGGCAGCCAGCAACAGAAGAAGGGGACACAGCCTGAAGCTGTGCCAGGGCAAGGTCAGGCTGGANTGCAATCAAAATTATTTCTTACAGATATCTAATTACATACTGAGACTGCAGGATACAAAAAAATCATTTCCATTGCAGTCATCACAGAATTATAGAATGGCTCAGACTGGAAGGGACCTTAGTAATTACCTGCTCCGACCTCCCTGACACAGGCAGGGACACCTCTCAACCAGACTCAGCTGCTCAAGGTCTCATCCAGCCTGGCCTTCAACACTCCCAGGCAGGAGGCAGTCACAGCCCCCCTGGGCAGCCTGTGCCAGAGTCTCACTGCTGAAGTCTCTTCTACAGGAGAACTTCTTCCTCAGCTCCACTCTAACCCTGCTCTGCCTCAGCTTCAAACCACCCCTCCTTGGCCTGTCTCTAGACACCCTTAGCCAAAGTCCCTCTGCAGCCTTCCTGCAGGATCCTTTCAGCTACTAGCAGGCAGCTCTGAGGTCCCCCCTGAATATTGTCCTCTGCAGGCTGCACCCCCCCAGCTCCCTCAGCCTGTGCTCACAGCAGAGCTGCTCCATCCCTGGCAGCATCTTTGTGTCCTCTTCTGGGATCTGCTGTCAGTAAGCTTCTCACTTTGGCTTTGCAGTTTGTCTGACAGAATAGTTGGGACATTTTCTTACCCCATGGTTATTGTGTCGTTGTGTCAGTAGCTATTTGACTTCAGTTTTTCTGTGTCTTAAATGTGGAGCACACTCATAACTTAAAACCTGCTTATTTTGGCTGATGAGAGTTCACCACAGCTAACTGCACCTCAAGCATTCCCCTGTATGTTGAGGACAGCATCCAACAACGTTCTCTGCGACCACGAGCAGCACACAGCACTTCACTGTTTAAATGAGGCAGGTAAGAACAAGGAGCAAGGCTCCAGAACTGAAGTCACACACAGCAATTAAGCGAGCAGCGCTCCAGCAGTGCTTTCTCGCCCAGACTGCTCTCCTGGGCATGGGTTTTAGCTGTTATCTTATCAGCTGCTCTCAACCCAGCAGTGATTTACATAAGCGTGCCCCTCCAGCGTTAGGTTACATCCACTGCAGTGAACATGGCAGCTCCTTTGTTTTCCAGTGAGTCACAGGAAATACTCAGACCTGTTTGCTTTGTGCTAGCAAAAGCTTTGTACTACAAGTCACACACACCCCCCACCCCCCCCACAAAGCCAGTAGGATCTGATTCAAAGCTTGTTGAATCATAGAATGGTTTAGGTTGGAAGGGACCTCAAGGATCATCCAGCTCCAACCCCCTGCCATAGGCAGGGACACCTCCCACTGGAGCAGGCTGCTCAAGGCCTCATCCAGCCTGGCTTTAAACGCCTCCAGGGAGGAAGCATCCACAACCTCCCTGGGCAACCNCCAGCAGTTCCATGTCCTTCTTGTGCTGGGGGCTGCAGAACTGCACACAGTACTCCAGGTGGGGTCTGAGGAGAGCAGAGTAAAGGGGGAGAATCACCTCCCTTGCCCTGCTGCCCACACTGCTCTTGCTGCAGCCCAGCACAGGGTTGCTGTCTGGGCTGCATGTGCACACTGCCGGCTCATGTTGAGCTTCTCGTCGACCCAAACCCCCAAGGGGGGTCAAATATGTTCACTGCCTGCATCCAGCCTCTTGCATGCATGCATCAATGAAAAACCAACTGCTGGGCTCCCCTTCTCTGCTCTCTCCTGTCTGCTGTAGCTCCTGCTGAGTTTTGGCATCTCTCTTTCACTGAATTTAATCACATCCTGACACAGAGATAGGCTGAGAGCTCAAGTGTGTTCTTCATCACCTTCTTCTTTACCCTTTACTCTGCTCTCATCAGACCCCACCTAGAGCACTGTGTGCAGTTCTGGAGCCCCCAGCACAAAAAGGACATGGAACTGTTGGAATCAGTCCAGAGGAGGCCATGAAGATGCTCAGAGGGCTGCAGCAGCTCTGCTATGAGGCCAGGCTGAGAGAGTTGGGGCTGTGCAGCCTGGAGAAGAGAAGGCTTGGAGGAGAGCTTGGAGTGGCCTTCCAGGATCTGAAGGGGGCTCCAGGAGGGCTGGGGAGGGACTATTGACAAGGTCTGGGAATGACAGGATGAGGAGGAATGGGTTTGAACTGGCAGAGGGGAGACTGAAACTGGGTGTTGGAAAGAAGTTCTTTGCAGTGAGGGTGGTGTGACACTGGCACAGGTTGAGGATGGTGAGAGACTGGCATGGGTTATCCACCAGGCAGGTTGTGGAGCACAGAATCAC
>WAAF01007347.1:8527-27253 GCA_013400475.1 Tricholaema leucomelas
CTCCCTTTCAGGTAGTTGTAGACAGCAATGAGGTCTGCCTTGAGCCTCCTCTTCTCCAGGCTAAACACCCCCAGCTCCCTCAGCCTCTCCTCATAGCGTTTGTGTTTCAGGCCCCTCACCAGCTTTGTTGCCCTTCTCTGGACACCTTCCAGCACCTCAACATCTCTCTTGAATTGAGGAGCCCAGAACTGGACACAGTACTCAAGGTGTGGCCTGACCAGTGTTGAGTACATAAGAGGTCTGGGTTCACACCAGGTCTGAACACTTGCTAATCAGCACGTAACAATAATAAGTTTCCTAAAAGAAATCTTTATTTGTGGACTGGTATCTGTCACCGTCCATTAGCTATCCCAAAGCTTTACATGGAAGAAGTTTATCACAGAAAGCCATTAGCAATTTTTATTATCAAACAAGTTTGAGTGTGATTGAAATATTGTCTCCTTGCCTTCGGGGGCTGTTTTTTTTTTCTTTTAACATATGAGGAGTAGATAAAATCCACATTCTATTATGTAACTTCAATTAATCTAATAAGTCTTCAAACTGCAGGTGGATTGTAAGAGGATTTTAGCAGAGCATTCAACATGTTGAGGAAACCCATTTTTTCTGCTAACATTTTCCATGCCAATGTTTGTGGTCACTGTCACAAAAGAATGCAGGGAACAGGCTGATGAGACATCACTTATAAATTAAACCATATGAAGAATTTTATTAAAATGCATTGTATACTGAGTCCAGTTCTCTATTGTTCTTCCCATCACATGGCCACTGCCATGCGGGTTTGAAATTACCAAAGCTGAATGCTGGTGATTCCTATGCCAACATGGTTATAATGAGCAATGGCCATGTCAACACAGGCAGCTTATCCCATGCGCCAACCCCAAAGAGCTTGGGGTGCCCTTAAAAATGTGAAACTGATGTTTTACACTCCATGCCTCTGGGACAGTTGTCAGTCCTCAAGATGCCAAGCCCTTGTACTCTGCATGGTATCCCTTGGCTGTCAAAAATTGACAGATGTCCAACTAAAGCAAGTAAGTTGCCATTGCTGGGAGATGGTCTACCGCCATTCCTCCTGGACATGGAGTTAAAACTCTTTATAAAAAGCCCTCCTCTGGTAACCAAGGTGCTGGCACAAGGAGAACATTAAATTCCTTGCACACATCAGTTTAGCAGCAGTTCATGTTTTAAGAGTTTTGAGTTTTCTGGAAGAGCTTCTCCTGCCTCTCCTTGCTTTGGCTCTTGGCTGGCACAAGCAGCAAACCAAACTCCTTTTAGACATCAGTTTTCATGACATTTTAGTTCATGTTCTGTAACAGTACTCCAGACTTATTTTTTCCCCCCTTAAAAGCCTATCATTTTAAAATACCTCATATGTATGTATGTATGTATGGCGAGGAAATCGTATACATATATAATCTCTTTGACTTGAAAAGTAAGAAGTTGTATATATACATATCTATGCATGTGTCTGTGTATGATGTCACCTAATTTCAACTATAAGGAAAGCTTGTCAGCATTTTGCTGTAGAGATAGATGTGGCACAGAAAATGGAATATCACTCATCATCTGGAGAGGCTCAATCAACACTGGAAATGTTAGGTTTGGACACAGAATTCCGGTGTGTGATCCCAGACCTTTAGCTAGGTCTGTCAGATGGATGTTGTCTAGTTGTAGCCATCATTTTACACTCATGTGGCACCAGTAAAAAGGCTTACACAAGGTGAAGAGCAATAGGAAATTAGTCCTACCAAGCTCAATAAAAGTCAAGGGAAGGGAAAAAGTAATAGTTCATTGGTGGAGTTCTGAGATAAGTAAGCTTTTTATAAATTAAAAATGTTCTGGGACATGCCAGTGTAATACAAAAGAGATCTAGTACAGCCAAGAGGAAAGTATATAACACAAATAAAAACATATGGAGACATTTAGAAACAAGAAGAAATTTGTCTTCTGTGAACCCCCAAACACACACTCCTCTGTTCTTCCTGCTGCTTGCAAGGAAAGGGTGGTTCTGGGTTTTCTCTCCAGATGGAGAGCTCAGTAGCATATTCCCATTCCAGCACTTCTTCCAAAACTGCCATGTTATCCCACTTTCTCTAACACCTGCTACAAAATATTTCTGTCTCACTCAAGGTACTGGGGGAAAAGGACACTGGCACCATCAAAGGTTGTGCCCAACATTGAAATCAACACTTTCAAAGCAAGCAATCCCCACTGCCCTTGCATTACTTGCAGAAGACTATTTCATGGACATCATCCAAGGCACTGCAGCAACAAGAGAGGTGCTGACACCTTGAATTCAGTGTAATGGTATGATTCCTCTGGTCAGCCTTTATTTCATGAGCCTCTGTTTTGTGATACATGATGTTTAGAAGATGGAGTGCTGCTGCTGCACACAAGTCACCTGTAGTAATGGATGAGGAGGAAGCTTTTCCAAGCCTCATACAAAGAAGTGCATTAAAAATGTAAACCACACTAGCTGTCACATATTTTCATGTTCAGGTGGCTTGTTGGGATGTAGCCTACTGTGACACCACAAAATCTATTGCATACATCTGTGCTTGTTTAATGTCATACAGCTTTCATTAAACGTGCTGGCTGAGGTTCTCCTGTCCTTCCGTATTCTGCTTGGTTCATGAAGACCACAAATCTCAGTCTACAGCCTTCCTTGCATTGCTTCCTGTCAACCCTGGAAGTGCCTAGAAGTTCTTTTATCCCACCTCAAACAACAGGGTCTCCAAAGACCCATGGACACACTTGGAATTGACACAGCTTTGTGTCCATCCATGGTCAAACCATATGGTCTAAAAATGTTCACATTCAAAATGTGTGGCAGGAAAGAAAGATGTGTTACAGATGCTGAATATGCTGTCTGACACCACGCTCTGTGGCCTGCCTTCCACTGTGAGCACCAGGTGGGAACACTGCAAGACCAGTGCAAAATGTATGAAGTGCCATTGAGATACAGCCTCCTTAGCTTAAGTCTTTTTTTTTTTCAGTATGAATCACAGTAGTTGGTTCAGGACAGGAGGGCACAGGAAGGGGAAAGGGAAGGGGAAGAGGAAGGAGAAAGGGAAGGGGAAAGGCAAGGAGAAGAGGAAGGGGAAAGGGAAGGGGAAGGAACAACCACCTAGTCCAACTGCCTGACCACTTCAAGGCTGAACAAAAGCTAAAACATCTCACTAATGTCCAAAAGCCTCTTAAAGATTGGCAGGCCTGGGGCATCAACCATCTCTCTAATTCTAGTATTTGGCCACTCTGTAAATAAATACTTCCCAGTATGAAGTCCAGTTGGAATCTCCTTTAGTGCAGTTTTGAACTATTTTCATATATCCTTTCACTAGATACGAGGAGGAAGAGATGAGCATCTCTTTCTCTATGTCTACTCTTCAGCAAGCTGCAGAGATGGATGAGCTTCTCCCTCAGCCTCCTTTTCTTCAAACTAGACAAGTCTCATGTCCTCAGCCACTCCTCATAGGACATGCCTTCCAGTACTGTCACCACTTCTGTTGCCCAGCTTGGTGATTTCTGCCTGGAGGGCAGGGTGCAAGATGCTGTGTATGATGTCTATCTCAAACTGGTAGACCTACCAAATTGTAGATCAAGAAGGACCACATTGGAGCTTTTTGGCAGCCCTTTATCTGCTTGTCTGGCAGTGCCTCCTTAAAAATGGGCATTGACCTACAGGAACACAGCAGAGTTGCTCCAAAGGTCAAAAGTAAGGAGACTGTATTGAGCATGGTATGGGAAATGGTTAATAATAGATTAAGTAAAATAAAACAAGTTGGCCGGTTTTGCTCTCCAAAACTGAGACAATTGTTGGCAATACATTCACCACATTAAGGCACAAATTTCCCAAAGGAGCCCAAGGGCTGTATTCCTGCCTGCTATTAGTGGTGACCTGTACAATGACCTGTCACGTAGAGCAAAGCAGCCACACAGCTGGCTGGTGCTCCCCATGTAGATGAGCACCATCTCCATCCTGGTGGCACTTATTTACAGGTGTTAGCAATGAAGCGTGGGTCTACCACAAATACAGATTAACCCATCACATGCCAAAGTGGAGGTCACACAGAGGTCATGTTCTCTGCAAGGGGGTTAAATACAATGAGGTAAACACAGAAGGTCTTTTTAGGCTGCGTGAGATAAATACTTTAACAAAATACATTGATTTGGAGAAATTAACTCCAGAATTATTCCAATTTTCCTGAAAAATGGCAATTTCCACATTAACCATTTCTAGATATTGAACAAACCTTCATTCCACAGATAAGGGATGTGAGTAGCTCTATGTTTCCCATGCACAGAACAACACAAAAACGTCAAATATACCAGTTTTTTCCATCTTGGATATTAGATTCTGCAGGACTTCCACCACCCGACAGAAATTATATCCACATAGAATGAAAAAAAAATTCAAAGCGTGGTAGTAGCAGGAGGAGGGGGAAAATGGTTTTGGGTTTGTTTTTTGGTTTTGTTTTTTTTTTTTTGGCTTGTTTTTTTTCTAACTTGGTGAGGTTTTTTGTTTTCTAACTTGGTGTTAACTTAATGATATGTGACATTGCTATCAGTGCAGCGCAATAAAAATGAAATGGTACCCAATGTGCACAGACACTATGGAAATTTCAAATGACAACAGCAACAACAAAAATTATACTTTCCCTTTCTTTTCCTATGCCCTTTGCATTAACATAAGGATATGTGACTTTGCTATCCATGCACTGCAATAAAAATTAAATTGGTGGCCAATGTGCCCAGACAGAGCCTTCAAATAAAACAAAAATAAAATTATATTCCTTTGCATCATGTAAAGGATACAGGAGGCGAGGCACAAATTTCACTTCCCTGCCACATCACAAATAATATGCAGGCTGAGAACATATATTTCTTTCTCATCATGAGGGAGGGAAAAAAAAAAACAACCACCATGTATTTTGGAACAATTTTTTTTATTATTATTTCTCTTCATTTTATAAACACTAATGAAAAAAAAAATGTTTTAAAACACTTTCTTATATTAGAGTCATTGTGTTTATACATTCCCTAAATGAATGCTTTTTTTGGTAACATGTTTGTGTCTGACATTACTCACATAAATAAAAATATACAGTCATTTTATGGGATAATAGGCAAACAGACATCTGCATGCAACATTTCCCTCATTAGATGTTAGCATGTTAGCATATTTTTATGAGTTAGCTAGAAAATATAATGTGCTGATTTGAAACCTTCTTAAATGTAACTTATTATGTATGTTAACAACCCAAATGCTTTAGTTATGCTTGGAGAATTGTTTAATAAGGGAGTAGTTAACAGTGCTGTAGCACAGTGCAGTGTGTCCTGGAGGAATGTGCCCAAACACACTGCCACAGCAGGAGCAGCTGCTTCCTCATATAAGATCAATGAGCTTCTGATGGTCCACAAGTCCCTTCTTTGAGGCCATGGAGAAGTTTTCTGACTGTCTCTTTTTCTTTCTCTTTTTTGTTTGTTTTTTTTGTAGTGATTAAACCACTTTGGAAATAATTAGACTTATGTTAGGTGCCTCAGCATTATTTTTCAACTCTGTTTTCATCATTAACACAAAGATGCATAGATTTTATTCAAATTAGAATCACAGGATAGTAGAATTGTTTTGGATGGATTATCAAGTCCAGTCGTTAACTCAGCATGGCCAGTTCACCACTAAACCACATCCCTCAGCACCACTGGGGAAGTCATACCTCAAATACTGGGTTCAGTTTTGGGGCCCTCACTATGATAAAGAAATTTGTGGAATCGCAGAATCACAGAATGGTCTGCGTTGGAAAGGACCTTCAAAGGTCAAAATGAGGGGTTAGAGACTGTCCAGAGAAGGGCAATGAAGCTGGCGAAGAGAATAAGCCTGGTAAGGAGAGGCTGAGGGAACTGAGATTGTTCAGTCTGGGGAAGGGGAGGCTGAGAGGAGAACTCATTGCTCTCTACAACTCTCTGAAAGAAGGATGGAGTAAGGTGAGGGTTGGTCTCTTCTGTCAGGTGATAAAAGGAGAGGAAATGGCCTGAAATTTTGACAGGGGAGGTTTAGGTTGGAGATTAGGAACAACTTCTTTCATGCAAGAGTGGTCAGGCATTTGAACAGTTTGTCCAGGGAGGTAGTGGAGTCATCAACCCCAGAAATGTTCAAGAAAAGTGTGGACATGGCACTCTGGGACATGGTTCAATGGCTATGGTGTTGTTGGGTTGATGGTTGGACTCAATTATCTTAAGAGGTCTTTTCCACCTGAAAAGGATGATTCTATGAACTACACATTTTTTAAACCTCTCCAGGGATGATTCAACCACTGCTTTAGGCAGCCTGTTTCAAGTCTTGACAATGCTTTTGGGGAACTAATTGTTCCTCATGGCCTACTTAAACCTCTCTCTGGGGAAACTTGAGTCTGTTTCCTCTTGTTATGTCATTTGTCCCCTGGGGGAATAGACTGACCCTCACCTCACACCAGCCTCCTTTTAGAGAGTTATAGAGAGCCAGAAGGTCTCTCCTCAGGCTCCTTTTATCCATGTTGAACAGCCCCATTTCTCTCAACCACTCTTCACAAGACTTGTACTCCAGACCCTTCACCAGCTTTGTTGCCTTTCTTTGGTCATCCTTAGCCCAAAACTGAACATGGCAGCATCCAGAGTTGTCCAAAAGACCATGAGTTGGGTTTTTTTTTCAGAAAATCTGGGCTGTGCTTCAAAACAATAACAGTAAATGAAAACCATTGGCCTGGAGGACTCAGAGTAAGGAACTATTCCAGTTTAATGGGAGGGGACTTCATCTTCAAGCACTGCAAATGGTTTAACATGTCATAACTGTCATAGTTAAAAGTCTCATTGGAAAAGGAGGAAGGGATGGAGAATGTAACCACTGGCAGCATCAGTGCAAAGAGCCAAGAGCACATGAGGGGATGAGGGTATCTGCTGGTTTCAATTACATTGTGATGAGTGCAGCCAAAAAAGCAAATAGGAAGGGATCAGATGAGTTGATAATCTGACCACAAAAATGAACAAATGCTCCATCTCTGTCACATCACACTACAAAAGTAACAGGCAAGCCAAGCAGTGGAGACAAGAAACTACCAGTGAAGTGATTTACACATTGGTCAGTCTCAAATGGTCTGCTCTGAATGTACTTAAAGTCTTTTTTCTCTAGGATTGTAAGAAGGCAATGAATCCTCCAAACCATTAATGCTTTCAGCTGGGTTTGATCAAATTGTTACATCCCTCCATGCCCAGGCTCTGAAAGATGAATACATAATTGAGAAATTCTCCCTTCTAAAATATTTCTTAAATCCAACAACAAAAGAGTTTAATCAGAAAGTTACTCCATTTTCAGGGATAGTTCTGCCACAGCTGTTTAGATAAAATGACTGGAAATCAGAGCTACAGTCATTTAAATAATCTGTTAAAAAGCTATTACGTTTCCCTAATACTAGTCATCTTTAAATGGCTCTTGGGTTGATTCATGAACAATACATGAACAGTACATGATTCACATGGGCAATTTTTATTAACCACTTATCATTTAAAAAAAAAAAAAAAAGAAGTCAGACTGAGTGTAATCCATTGTAGGTTGCAGAATTTTCTTATTTATTTTTCATCATTGCTCTTTTTTAAAATAGCATGCATTAAGATTCAACTTCTCATAGACTGAAGTTGGCGGAGAAGTTGGTCCTACTGCAAAAGATCAAGAAGCCAGAAAAGGCTGAAAGATATTATGTAGATAATTGTAAGGATCTTGTTGCAGCCCAAGTGATTTTGAAGTTCTGTAATGACTTTTTGCTATCAGAAACTGTCAGGTTTAATTGAAGTCAAAGCTTGCTACTTAATCATGAGATCCATGAGTGTGTAAATATTAGTGCTGCTGCTAAGCAATGAATCGCCTTAGTATTAATTAGGGGGGGGGATGTTCTGCACAGCTTTAAGGGTATGGCATGCAATGGACTGTGCTTAGAGATGCATTGGTGTACTTCCAGGAAGTATCACCAAATTCCAGGGAAACTGGGAGCTTCTACTTTTTATTCCACTTCTAAAGGCCTTGATTTGGGGTTAAGGTAAGTTACTTTCTCCTCATACAAGCATTTCCCTCTTGTCCCAGCCACAAGGTATAGATTAGATAAATCATTATCCACCTGACTGGGATACTACAAGGGCTAAAAAATTCACCATAATCTGAAAAGATAACATTATTTAAACTGTTCAAACATTCCTGCAATTTGAAGTTCAGTATAATGTATAATATGTGAACATTAAGGCAGTCACCTAGCTCTGGTGGCAAACATACCCAGTCTTATTATGCACAGCCATTGTTCTGGTGGCTTAAAGGAAGAGTAAGTGCTAACTGCCATTTTGAAACAAAGAATATATTGCTGGTTGAGCAACATAATCAAAATCCAAAGTATTGTTTCTGCTGTCTTATAAAAGAAGTTGGATTATGCAGTTCAGTGCTGAAGTGACTTAGATCTGCTTAAAGAGTTCTAAATTATGGTAAGCATTTAAACTGATAAGCAGAGATTTAATATGGGCCACAATAGGATTAATGAATAAATATCAGGGTCTTATGTTACCTATTTACAGTCACATTTAAAAGTAGAACTGGAGCTCTTAGTTACGCTGGGGTTAGACTTCATACTGGACAGTAAGTAATGAAAAGAGGTGTCTACAGAGCATCTTGAGATGAAGAAGTCTTGGGACACCATTTTTTCAGTTTTGTAGATTGTCTAGTGAAGGTTCATTCACTTTTCAAAGCTTTGTGGAAACCTTAGCACACATTTTAGCACACGGAACTCTTACAAGTTATTACCCATCATATTTATTAGCCACCTTAATGGCCTGAAGTTCTGTCAGGTTTATATTGGATGTTAAGAAAAACAGGGATGACATCCAGAGGGACCTGGACAGGCTGGAGAGGTGGGCCCAGGCCAACCTCATGACGTTTAACAAGGCCAAGTGTAAGGTCCTGCACCTGGGTTGGTGCAATCCTAGGCACAGATACAGGCTGGGTGGTGAATGGCTGAGAGCAGCCCTGAGGAAAAGGACCTGGGGGTCTGGGTTGACGAAAAGCTCAACATGAGCCGGCAGTGTGCACATGCAGCCCAGACAGCAACCGAGTGCTGGGCTGCATCAAGAGCAGTGTGGCCAGCAGGGCAAGGGAGGGGATTCTCCCCCTTTACTCTGCTCTCGTCAGACCCCACCTGGAGTACTGTGTGCAGTTCTGGAGCCCCCAACACAAGAAGGACATGGAACTGCTGGAGCCAGTCCAGAGGAGAGCCACGAAGATGATCAGAGGGCTGGAGCACCTCTGCTATGAGGACAGGCTGAGAGAGTTGGGGCTCTTCAGCCTGGAGANGACGAGGGGGAATGGGTTTAAGCTGGAAGAGGGCAGATTCAGACTGGATATTAGGAGGAAGTTCTTTACAGTGAGGGTGGTAAGGCACTGGAACGGGTTGCCCAGGGAGGTTGTGGATGCTTCCTCCCTGGAGGCGTTTAAGGTCAGGCTGGATGAGGCTTTGAGCAGCCTGCTCTAGCGGGAGGTGTCCCTGCCTATGGCAGGGGGTTGGAGCTGGATGATCCTTGAGGTCCCTTCCAACCCAAACCATTCTATGATTCTATGATTCTTAACTGACAGTGTGGTCAGGCATTGGAACAGACTGTCCAGAGAGGTGGTGGAGTCACCATCCCTGGAGGTGTTCAAGAAATGTGTGGACACACCACTTGGTGACATGGTTTAACTGTCATGGTGGTCTTAAGTTGACAATTGTACTCTATGATCTTAGAGATCTTTTCCAACTGAAAGAATCCTACAATTCTATACCCTGAGGAGATGCCCCGGGTGTGAAAAATAGTGTGGTTAGCATTCTAGGCAAAACATATTTCTAGGACACATTAAATTTTAATGCATCCCAGTTGTACTTGATTTTGGGAAACGACACTTCGTTTATTGTTGAGTTACTCAGGCCCATAATCAGGTCCTTAATATGTTCAACAAAGCACTGGGATACATGAAATATCTTGCCAGATAATCCTCTTTGGAATCCACAGTTCAGTTATTAAGTATTCCCTTCACTAATCTCTGTAATCCTCTGTTGATATAGGTCAGTAAAACAGTGGGTAAACCCTGTATGATAAAACTAACTCCAGATTTTGCAATCATTCCTTTTGTATTTTCTGGTATATTTTTTTCTCAGTTATTCCTGCTCCCAAAGGGGTGTGACCAGCATTACAGGTGCTGCATGTGGCACCTCCCAGAAACCACAGGGAAGGTCTTGACACCAGCATGTCGACCACAACTTAAGATCCATCAGCAAACTCACACAACCTCAGAAAATTCATTCAAAAGTGAGGGCCAGGATTATATGCTGTTTGATAACTGCAACGACATTAGCTCCCTAGCATTTGCAGCCACTGGATTAGCACTCAGTGTTAAATTCTCACTATGCAATGAAAGTTAACAATGCTGGGCTTATAATGTGTCATCCCCCCCCCAAAAAAAAAAGAGTCTGTTTTCTCCTTTTGATTACAGTTCATTTAAGGGAAGAATGTTAGTGCATGTCTTGGAAAACATTTCTTGTGTCTTTAGCTGATAGAATACACAAAACGTTTGAATAGGCCCATTTATTTCAGCAGACATATTAAATAATACTTTAAATGTGAACATGGGTGTCATAAATTTTGTAGTCTCTTTAAAGACAGATAAATCTGTGCATTTAAAATAGTCTTTCTTCAAAGCCATCTTTTCTTTCTTTTTTATTTTTTTTTTTCCCAAACAGTCATAAAGGAAACTCTGATTTGTGCTGCATGAACAATGCCAGCATCATCATTTTAATGTTATCCATATGGGCTTCTAATAATAGATAAGAGGCTACATTTGTATTGTATGTCTTAGAGACATTTAAAATCTTGATAAGGGAAGGCTGATTTCATTGGCCCCACAGTTAAAGGAAAGCAGACCCTAATTAAAAGAATTCTGTTCTGAATTAACTAGTTTGACATGTGCTAATTGACAGTTCCTGTGAAATGGTTCTAATTAAAGTCAATATGTCTTTTTCAATTAAAAGGAAATTAAGAATATACTAATATACATTAACAACTTAATCTGCCTTCAATATCCCATACATCAGCTGCTTTCTTTTTTTTTCCTAATGTTATTGCAGAACCATCTGACATGCATCTTCTACTGTTTGGTTATGGTATCTCATTATTACTCAACAAGAATGCAGACGCTGGTGGATATCCCCTAGAGCAAGAGGAGAACCTGCCTGTGCTCCATGCATGCAGTACTTTATCTCCTGCCTGATAAAAGGTGAAGTCCCCTTTTCAGACAGAAGGAAAAAAAGAAGAGGGGGGAAATAAAAAAAAAAAACCACAAACCACCTTTTCTCATGACCAGAAATCTCCTTATTAATGTCATGCTGGGGGAATTATCAACAATCACTCAGTGAACTCCAACTTCTAATAGAAGCCCTGGAAGTAACAATGCACTGCTGGGCTTCTCTTTCATTATTTGGCCCAAGGAAAGGCAGGGTTTTGACTTTTGCAAGTCATCTCTCATGCTGTGTTTTAGAAGGGAATGCAGGGCAGAGTTCTCTGGTGGGAATGTTTTTAATTGTATATACAAGAGGAAAATAGAAAACATGCCTGCTTGGTAGAGCAGTGTTGAAAACCATCCCATTGTTGTTGCTGGAAGTGTGACGTGGCTGTTTATAGCCACAAAATTAAGCATTCAAATATGCAGTTGATTTTTTTGCTACCAATACCAAGACTCTACTGCTACTGACTTTAATAACTACAAGAACTCCATTAAAAATATTGGTCCCCACACCAATAAGGTCATTGTCTTGGATGCACGGTGAGCTGGGCAGGAGATTAACATCTGATCACGAGGACTGTGCTATTGATTCTTCACAGCTTTTATTTTCTTGTTTGAAAGATGATAATGAAAAAATCATCTGATACATTTGGGGGAGAGGAGAGTCACTGAAAGAACAGGCAAAATAATTGACTTTAAAGGCAATTAGATAGTTGATTTAAGAAAAAAAGTCTGCCTCATATAGGCTGTCAAGAACACAATCTCACTTCTATTACAAATTTTGTATTTTAGGGAACACAACTTCAGCAATGAATATTCACTCTGCTGAATTTATCATAAAGAGAATACATTATCTAGCCAGATTTTACCAAAGTTTGGCTTTCCTCCAGCAGACTATAACATTTTTTTTTTAATCATAACGAAAACATTTTGCCTTTTTTTTCTCAAGAAGAATGAAAATTCAACAAATAATCATTTACTTTCACCTGTGATAATAAGAGACAAATTAAATGACAGAGAATAGAGTTTTATACCTCCAAAAACTAAACTAGAGGGTTATTCTGAGTGCACTTAAAATTCAGAAACCATATAAAATGCTCTGGAAAGATTTGGGAGTTGGAATGAGGTGTTTGGGTTGATTACTTTTTTCTTTTTTTTTTTTAAGTTATTGGCTTTCCTGCTGAAACTTATATTCATTGTAGGAAGCAGCTAATATCCAGAATATTTCATACCATCAAAATAAAAATTACCACATTCTGTACTATTGTCTGGTTCTGTTTAGCAGGACACCAGATTTCCAGGATTCTATGACCAGATTTTGTATAGGCAGCCTCTTAATCTTTGCAAATGTCAATGGAAGATTTGAAATTTTGTCCCAAAGCATCTACAAAGCAGCTCACAATGACTCATCTTGAAGCTAAAACTAGCTTTCTCCTTCAGCACTCCTAAAATCGTATAGACCACTTATGCAAAATTCTGGGCCTAGCAAGATGCTTGGGCCAAGAATCTTGGCTAGGTGAAGATTTTTGGCCAGTCGTCATGAGACCAAGGACTTCAAGTTTCTGCCCTAGCTGCCCTTGCTTGTGCTGCTAGTGGGTCCCTGCGGCTCTGAAGAAGATCAGAGTGCTGGAACAGCTGGGGCTGTTCAGCCTGAAGAGGAGAAGGCTCCAGGGAGATCTTAATGTCACATCCCAGTACCTGAAGGGGGGCTATAAGAATGTTAGAGAGGAACTTTTTACCTGGGCTTGTACCAATAGGATGAGGAGGAATGGATTGAAGCTGGAAGAGAGGAGATTTAGACTGGGTATTAAAAAGAAATTCTTTACAATGAGCTTGGTGAGGCACTGAAACAGGTCGCCCAAGAAGGCTGTGGATGCTCCCTCCATGGAGGCTTTCAGGGATGGGTTGGACATGGTCTTGAGCAATCTGGTCTAGTGGAACATGGCCCTGTCCATTGCAGCAGTGTTAGAACTAGATAATATTCAAGGTCACGTCCAACCCAAATAATTTTATGATTCTATGACTCTAAAGATAAATATTAGAAAGGGGAAAATAATTCAGAAAACCTGAAATAAAGGAGCAGCTGAGATACAGACCTTGAATGGTGATGGTTACCAAATGGAGTCAAATACCCAGCTTCCCTCAAAGCATAAAGTTGCATCAAAGATCCACCTGACCAAACCAGATGCTAAGTTAATCAAGTCCTAGAGATACCCATGTTCTAAGAAGAAATACTCATAATTTACAACAGCAACTAAAACCAATATTTTTCCTTTTACCTTAAAGACAAAAAAAACCCCACATCAAACTGAACTGGACTCTCTGATGCTCTACATCTGTGTTCATTATATTATCTTTTAATATCATATTATCTCAGCTGGGGACAATATTTTCAGAGATCATTTATATGTGTGTCTAGAACAATAAATTACTCACAGAAACCACTCTTTTCTCAGTGGAGGATTTTGAACCATTGCCTCATTGTGGTGCTAGCGCAGATGCACCACTAAAGATGTTAAACATGTCTCTAAATAAGTAAATAAATAAACCTCAGGGTGGGTACCACAGAAATTCTGACTACTTGTGTTCATTAAAATTCCATGGTACTTTGCACAAGAGGTATGCTAATCCCAGAGCCTAAACTGAGACCAGTTTTTCCTCATACTCTAAAAATGTGCTTTAAAGAGAGTAAGGCTACTTGCAAGGTTTAGTTTATGGACTTAGGTGATGGTAGTTGAGCAGTTTTCTGCCTGTCTGAAAGAAATGTTGCTTGTTTTTCCACTGGCTGCATTATTCTTAGTTCTCTCGTCTCCTTTCCCTGTGACTTTGCTGTAAACTACCAGGAACATATTTCATATATTCTACATTTCAGCTGCATTTTGTGTATGACGGAGAGGACAAGGACAATGGTATGTGGTGCATTCAGAAAATTATATTCCTCTTACTCTCTCTGCTAAGTTTGTTTCAATATTTCAATTCCTTGGTCTAAGAGTGAAGAGAAAAGAGGGAAGAGGATGAAGCACTATTTTAAAAACACTTGGCTCAAATCTGAAAACACTTATGAATGAATTCCTCTTGACTCATAGAAGTAGTCATACTGCTTTGGAAAAGCCACCATTCGTTGGAACATGTCAGTGCAGTGCAGTGAAATGCACTAGCATTTCCAGGATGTGTAAGAATTTTCTTCTCATGATCCAAGCATCTACAGCGAGGTCAGTGCTGGTAGCTCTGGAGCACTCCCTGCTCACACAAATAGTCTCACAAGCCACAGGGGCCGTTAGGAAAAGAAACTCCCTATGCAGATAAAAATCCTGTTTTATTTAAATACTTTGTTACTAAATAAACGGTGTCAGAGAAGACAAAACAAAACAAAAAAAAAATTTAAAAAAAGAAAAGTAGTAACCTTGTGAGTTACATTCCTGTGTATGGAGGTCTAGGCTGTTCTTGACGGAATTTGATGATCATGAAAATCAGAATCACAATAAGACACAAAAAAACCAAAACAAAAATCAAACAAAACCTATGAGCCTTCCAGAATGCAGCTTTCTTTGCATTTGTGTAAGTAATTAGTGAAGCAGCCTTACTGTTTATATCCAGCCTAGCTAGATAGGAGCTGTTTATGTGGGGAAGGAACTGCTGTGTTCTTGGTGCAAGCCAAGTACAGCCTATAAATGTTAGAGTCCAAGAAAAAAATTGTCTTGGCAATAAGTGTGCTCAAGAAACCAGCGTGTGGGACAGGGGAAGCTGTGGTCCATCAAAAACCTCTCGTTAGGAAGTTTATTTCTCCTTAAGCATCTGTCCTTCTTACCACTTTTCCTTTTTCTTCACTCCACAGCTCTTACTGTACGTAGTCACATTTTCCTAGCTGAGAATGCTGTACAAGTCATACATCCTCTTAATACATACATTATGGAATGTGTTTGCTTTTGCTATTAGAACAGATAAACATATTTTAGCATGGATTTGCTCATGAGCTGAAAAACAAAGTCATGTGGGGTGGTTTTAATATCTTGCTGGCTTTGCTATTGAGAACACTTGGCCCCAGGCAACTCTCCATTTACACACCAGGCCCCACATCTTTTCTATTACTGTTAATTGAATTTTCTACATTTCGGTGTTCCTGATCCTGACCCCTTATTTGTTTCATGCATTCTTTTGTGCTCAGTGCATTAATTATTTTGGCATAATCACCAATGCTATCATGAAAATAATTAATTGTTTTTAAGCCATCCCCTACACTGATGGCAAAAATTACTTAAAATTGGTGAAGGCTCTGTCCCAACTAGTTTTACACATACAGTAGATTAGTATAGAAAACAATCATGGCTAAAGAGATATAGCAGTTTCCATTTCAATCTCCTATATTTTATAGAATCATCAAACGGGTTGGATTGGAAGGGACCTTAAAAATCATCTCGTTCCAACATCACCGTCATGGGAAGGAACATCTTCAACGAGACCAGGTTGCTCAAGACTTTGTCCAACATGGCCTTGGTTTAAGTATTCCAATACTGAACCACAACAAAGGCTTCATTCAAAACAACTAGCTGAAGATAACTGAAGTTTGGAACGGATCAACTTTCTAAGAATGTTTCCTTCCACTGTGACAGAGAAATCTAATTTGAACTGTGTCTTGATTTAGATTCTGACAGCTGTATTCAGATGATACTGAGTGTGCAACCAAGGAAAACTGGGCTGAGCACTTGCACAAGTGAGACAGCAAATGGGGAATCAACAGAAGTGAAGTGGAAACAGGTAAGGAAGACTGTACCTGATTATCCTCTGAAATGTGTTTGAAGGATCAGAAGAGCTTCTTGTAAATCGAGGAAGAAGCAGTCTCACTGGGATGACCTTGAAAGTATTTAGTAGCTCCTCGTGGGTATCAAAATGACCAGCCAAAATCAGAAAATGGCTTGGATCCATGCTACCTGAAACCACAGTTTAGTTAACCTTTGCACCTTCATGGGCAGCCATGTGACTCTTCATGAGAGAGAAGAGGCAGAAAACATTCATAGAATCACAGAATGCCAGTTCGGAAGGGACTTCAGGAATCATCCAGTCCAACTTCTCTAAGATTCAGTTCTGTACAGGTTCATCCTAAGACATTCTAGTCCTGATCTAGCACAGACAGCAAGATGTAGACAGATATCACACCAGAATTATCTTATTGAATCATAGAATCATTTAGTTCAAAATACACCTTCAAGATCTTCAGTTCCAGCCATAAATCTAACACTCCCAAGTCAATGACAAACCATGTCCATAACCACTACATCTGCATGGTTTATAAATCACTCCAGGGATGATGATTCAGCTGCTGCCCTGGACAGTGTTCCAGGGCTTAACAGCATTTTCAGGGGAGGAATTGTTTCTCATGTCCAGCCTAAACATCTCCTGGGAAAACTTGAGGCCATTTCTTCTTGTTCTGTCTTTTGTTCCTTGCGTGAATACCTCCTTTCAGGTCATTGTAGAGAGACAGAAGATGTCCCCTCAAGACTTTTCTCCAGTCTAAACAGTACCAGTTACCTCAGCTGCTTCTCACAAGACTTGTTTTCTCCAAACTTTTCACAAGGTTTGTTGTTCTTCTCTGGAGACTCTCCAGCACCTCAACTTCTTTCTTGCAGTGAGTAGCCCAAAAATGAACATATTATTAAAGGGGAATATATAACACAAACATTACTTTACGAGCCAAGACACTCCGAAAGGCCCAAAACAAAGGTTCTCTTCAAGGCCCTCCACCATTTTTGTTTACACCCAGGGAAGATCTGCTTCAAAACTGAAACCATAGATGTGTATGGACTTCATGATAGCATGCCTAACATCTGGTAATGAACAAAGTTTGCATTGGTGTCCATGGTTTGGAAAATAATGGTCAAAGTTGCTAAAGATCATCTCAGGTCTGACATGACAGGACACTTTCATTCACGTCAAGTCCCAGTTTTACTCCTTGCAATGCATGCCTGATTGCTATACCAACACACAGTGAAGCAACAGGGTTTGTGTAGGTGCATTCATCTATCTGTGTGCCATACATTAGAAGAGTGGGTTGTCTGATCCATCTGTGAAGGAAGAACATGATGAAGTGCTGCAGAGATCAGTGATTGAGTCAGGCAGAGCCCAGTAAGAGTGTATGAAATGTACTCTGTAGAGAGTATTCATGTTTCTGGTCTCAGGTGACACTAAAACTGGCAGCAATGAAAGCAGACTGACACTGCAACACGCTCCCAAATGTGTAGGTTACTGTCAAAGAAACTGCACCTGTAAAAGACTGTTAAGTTTTTTTGGTGGCTAATTCAGCTTCTGTTCTGGGGACTGGAACAGGGTGCCCAGGGAGGTGATAAAGTAACCACCCCTGGAGGTGCTTAAAAGACATTTGAACGAGGTGCTAAGGGATTTAGACTCACAGTTGTGTACATGGAGGTGTTAAGTGATGGTTAGACTCCATGATCTTCAGGTCTCTCCCAACCAGGTGATTCTATGATTCTATGTACCCATGACACCCAGAGGAGAGACCATGTTGGTGACTAGACCATGTTGGTGACTGAGATGGGTAAAAATAGGCTGTAGGTTTCAAGCACAACTCAGAGTCTGCTTTGGAAGTTGGTGTGAAAGTTTCCTTAGACTCCAGAGGCTGTTCGGTCAGAGCTCAATGTCTTGTGAGAGCAGATCTCTGTACAATATCAGAACAATCAGGAACAACCTCTAAGTACCAACATGTCCAGCTCTAAAGCTAGAGGTCTCATCCCCAGCATCAAAGGACAGCTGATTTTTGAGGTTACACCCATCTTTTTGTTAACTGAGCAGCTTCACAGACACTCATTATTTCTGCAAACAGGCACCTAATTCCTGTGTTAGGACATACATAAACAAGTTTGGAGACTTCACTGTAAGGTAGCAAACACAAAGGAAAAGAAACATACAGGAATTCAAGGGAGGAATGGGTGTCCTGAGGAGAAAGTTCTTTGGTGTGAGAGTGCTGGAGACCTGGCGCAGGCTGCCTAGAGATCTCTGGAGAGATTCCAAAACCACCTGAACATTGTGATCCTGAGGAAGCTGTTGAGGGTGACCCTGCTATAGCAAGGGGGTTGCATCAGATGATCTCTAGAAGTCCATTCCAACCCCTACCATGTTAGGGTTCTATGTGATTCTGTGATTTCCATTCTGCTGGTGCAATGCACCTCAGCTGTACCAAATGCTGCTCTTTCTCTAACCTCTGTGTGATATTTGTCTGTCCTCTTAAAACCGCGGGAATACTGTAAGAATATTAAGGTGTTTTTTTTAGTGGAGAAACACCACTGGCTGGAGAGCAGCCAGGAGGAAAGGGACCTGGGGGTACTGGTGGATAGTAGGCTGAAGATTAGCCAGCAGTGTGCCCAGGTGGCCAAGAGAGCCAATGGCATCCTGGCCTG
>WAAF01007347.1:27353-46438 GCA_013400475.1 Tricholaema leucomelas
AGAGAGTGATTGGCATTGGAATGGGCTGCCCAGGGAGGTGGTGGAGTCACCGTCTCTGGGGGTGTTCAGAAAAAGGCTGGATGAGGCACTTAGTGCCATGGTCTAGTTGACTGGATATGGCTGGGTGCTAGGTTGGACTGGATGATCTTGGAGGTCTCTTCCAACCTGATTGATTCTCTTCTATTCTATTCTATTCTATTCTATTCTATTCTATTCTATTCTATTCACACATCTACAAAGCTAAAAGCCAATATAATCTCAAAAGCACCTGATTAAAATGTTGTAACGGAGCTTCATCATGTTCTTCTTTGGGTAGCTGAGTTAACTGTTATGGCCTTGATCCATGAAATGCCTTCCCAAGACGAGAAAAGCAGCCCACTGACATCAGTTAAGTATGCATCTGTCTACGCACAGATCAGATTGCCAGACTGGAGCCCTGAAGTGGTCTTAAAACATGCCTAGATGATGGTCTTACATGAGACCACTTCCTCAGCTCAGTGAAAATCAATGGGGCTGTTGGATGGAACGAAAAAATGTTCACATGTGAGAATGAGGAATTTCCAGTCTGACCTTCCATTTTCCACATGGTTTGTGTGTACACTTATTGAAAATGCAATGTAATTTTATATTTTATAGTTTGAATCATATAGAATCAGCATAATTTATGCAGGATCCCACATGCCTGTTAAGTAGTCAGAATGCTTTTCATGAGGAGAAAGCGTCTACAAAGACAGATCTGAGATATCTATATGTGTATGCGTGCAACGAGCAGACCAAATTTACTGAGAATAACTTACTGGGAAGAAACTCTTCTAGCTGTGACATTTTACACCAGTTTTCAGAACACAGGATAACATTTTTTTTGCTACATACCAATAATTAAGAGGGATTTTTGGAATTTTTTTCATTCCTTTTCCTGATTTGGTTTTGGTTTTTGGAGGGTTTGGGGTTTTTTTTTGTAAACATGAAATTACAGCTTGCTGGGATGGTGGAAAATATCATCCTGTGGTCTTTAAAAGGCCAATCTCAGTGATGTAAAATGACACAGGAGCATGCAGAGGGCTGATGCTCGAGAAAGTGCAGACAGATGAGTGTGTGATGGGAATGCTGGAGCAGGAACCAGTCTGGGTTGCACCACAGAATCACAGAATTACAAGGTTGGAAAAGACCTCTGAGATTATCGAGGCCAACCTATCACCTAACAACTTCTAATCAACTAAACCATGCCATCCAGTCTCCTTTCAAACACCTCCCAGGATGGTGACTCCATCACCTCCCCAGGCAGCCCATTCCAATGCCAATCACTCTCTCTGTAAAGAACTTCTTCCTAATATCCAGCCTAAACCTGCCCTGGCACAGCTTGAGACTGTGTCCTCTTGTTCTGTCACTGGGAGGAGAGACTAACTTTTATCTGGCTACAACCTCCCTTCAGGTAGTTGTAGAGAGCAATAAGGTCTCCCCTGAGCCTTCTCTTCTCCGTGCTCCACAGACACTGTGTGGCATTTGTTTAGGTTGATGTGTGAAAGATGAACCCTCACAGCCCTTCCATCACCATGGCTGTGATTAAATCATCACCTGCCTGGGATGGAGCACAAATTGTGTTCAGTTTGCAGGCAGCTGCCAATCTTTCAGATAGCTGATTTATAGGTTGGAAAATGATGCATCCCTGTTTTCAGGGTGCAGGTGAAAGATCATACCATGGCAAATTAAACTGGAATGAAAACCAAGTCCTTTCACAGTGTTTATATTATAGCTTTCTCCTTATTGCAGAATCATAGAATCCCTGCATGGTGAAGATCAGAAGGGACCTCCTGAGTTCATCCAGTCCAACACCTCCAGCTAAAGCAGGTTTGCCCACAGCATCTTGCCCAGGCTTATAACACCTAAATGGCTTTGGAACCTCTCTAGAGAATGAGACTCTACAGTCCCTCTGGGGACTGACACCCTCAGGGCTCTGACACCCTCATCACACAGAACTTTCTCCTTCTGTTCAGGTGGGACCTCCTGGATTCCAGTTTGTACCCACTATCCCTTATCCTGTGACTGTGCACCACTGAAAATTCTCATCCCACCCTCTCGATCTTATGTCTATGCATAGCCACACAAGTTACAGCTCCCAAACCTGGTCTTGTTTCTCACCACTGTAGAGCATACATGCTTGCATGTTTTGTTCTTGTTTCTTGAAAAAGGACCTATTTGTTTCCAATGTATTTGAAGTATCCATTAATATATTCAAGCAAGAGCCAATGTACCTTCATGGATGAGATGTAAGTCCCACTTAACGTGGTCTATGGAAAACATCTGCAGATTTTAATTAAACTGATGCATTGCAACAAGGGCCAAAGCTAAAATCTTTTAAACAGTAGTGGGAAAAAAAAAAAGACAGAAGCATACAGATGAGCCATAGCCTAACAAATTAAAATGTCCTAAGAGCCCATATCCAAAGCAGATGCATGAGCAATTGCATTAGTAGAGCCCGAATTGTATGTAGTGAAGAAAGTACTCAGGGTTTCTGAAAAACAATGCTATCAATCCTGTGCCAAAGTGCTGCCTGCAAATACCTCTATTTATTTTATGTACCTTCCTTTTGTCATGGCATAATTTGCACAAATTATCGTGGCAAGCAAGACACCAAAGGAAAATAGAAGGGGAAAAATATCAAGAAGTAATACTGATTCAGCTGGTTTTTGAGATTTGCACCAGAGAAAATGGCAAAGGAAGCAGAGCACAATGTTTTTCTCCTCAGTGCTAGAATATGGATCCTTGTAAAATGTATATTATTACTGTAGAGAGTCTTGTGATCCTTCTCTGTGTTTCTCTTTGCAGCCATAAGATGAGGGGGTGATCACCAGTGGGAAATGAACAGTCACTGCAGTATCAGATTGGGCTGTAATCTGTCATACTTGGAAACCAGTGTGAATAGCGTGGTCTTACACCCAGAATAAAAAGGGAACATTAAAGTTCTGATTGGGTAAAACGACTCCCAGATAAGAATAAAGCAAGACCACTTAGTTCTTGGCACGTATTTAGAAGTATTTTGGCACATCACATAGCTTAAGGGTATACATCCTGTTAAAATTTTGCTGTTGTCTTTTTGCATGGTTAGTTTTTATTTTAAAAATAAAAAATACAGCTGAATATTTGTGAATTATCAGAATTTCTAAACATTCCTTGACTTATACATTGTAATTTACAGTAAATCTAGTCTTGTAGAGCTATGGTCCTTAGGAACTGAGTCCTTCATTACCTTACTCTGATGGAGGAGGCACAAACCCTTTCCAGATTTCACCACGCACCATCAAGCCTGGGAACAATTTGTTTTAGATCAACATATTAAATATCTTTTTGCTGATACCAGTTTTGAGCTAAAATAGTATTTATTAGTATGGGAAGAGGTTGTAATAATCCTATCTAGAAAAATTATTGTACTCGATTGAGATACGTATCTTCCAAAAGAGGTTAATTATATGTTCCCTTTCCCCACCCCCAAAGTGACAAATTATTAAGTCAATTAATCAAAGCAGGAGAAGGGGTCACCTTGACACATACTCTTCTATCAGCCCTATTGATGTCAGCATCTGCATAGAGTAACTGCAGACCAACAGATGATCCACAGGGCAGGTCAGAGATGAGCATTTCCACTCTGAATTCTCTGTACGGTTTTGGCTGTTGGAGAGATCAATTGGTCTTTGTGATCTTGACACACAATAGGGCTTTCTAGTCAGGGCTAACCTTTCTTGTAAGGAAAACATCCTTTCAACAACAATAGTTGTGCATTTACCTCTTTGTAAGCCCTTTGTGCCCATATTGATTCGAGGCATTCATGACCTTAGCTGCTTGAGGAAAAGGAAGGTGATGTACAAATGAAGAAATTTGCAAATTTTACTTTTAAAGCTGCTCCACTTGCATCAAAGCAAAGATTGCAGTTGGCACCAATCAACAAGGTCATAATTTCACCTGGATTTACCTTCATGAACCTTTCCAGTGTTGCATGGCCTTGATGTGTAGAAATAATTGTTCATTTTTTCTCCCCATAATGAATGTGCATTTGTAAAATTATAGTTTGTACATTATTTACATACATGCAGAAGAGAAGGCTTCAAGGAGACCTTTTAGTGGCCTTCCAGTGTCTGAATGGGACCTGCAGGAAGGCTGGGGAGTGACTACTTATAAGTGCTTGTAATGACACAACAAGAGGTAATGGGTTTAAACTGGCAGAGGAGACAATGAAACTAGATGTTAGGAAAGGGTTCTTTACTGGAGGGTGGTGAGACGCTGGCATAGGTTGCCCAGGGAGGTTGTGGATGCTCCCACCCTGGAGGTGTTCAAGGCCAGGTTGGATGAGGCCTTGAGTAACCTGTTCTAGTGGGAGGTATCCTTGCCTACATCAAGGGGTTGGAACTGGATGATCCTTGGGGTCCCTTCCAGCTAAACCATTCTGTGATTCTATGATTTATTAACCACAAGCCAGGAACTATAGAAAGGGTCCAAGTTTGCCTAGCATCTCTCCTTAGCATTCTTAGTATACTCAGTCCAGCACTTTGGCAGAATTTCTAAGGGGTTGCAGGAATGCAGGATCAAGCTGTTATCTACAGCCTGAGGCCTCATACAGTGTCTCTCAGCTACTGTCATACATGAAATGATATTACAACCTTTTGAAACTTTCTCATGTCTTTGGGGAGATGAGTAGGTTCTACCACAGAATGTTATAAAACTTGTCTTTATATGACAGGGACTTTGTTTTATACTGCTTGTAGAAATATCTAGCTGTAATAAAAATGTGTGGGACTCAACTCACCCACCTTTAACTGTCTAAAATTTAGTTCCTCTCATCTAGAGGTATTTATTTCCCTACATGGATAAAAAAAGGGCAAGGAAACAAAGAGACACAGCAGAGCTGGTGTCTTGATTTCAGGCTGAGTCCCCAACCAAGTCGTCTTTGAAAGAGACTTCTCTAGCTTGGCAGGGCTACCTCAATGTATTGTAGGTGTCTTGCTCTCTCTCATTGTAATTTTCAATGCTTCATTTTTTCCAAAGATTTCATGTATAAAAGACATAGAAACAGAGACTGGTTTGGGGAATATGAGACAAGGGATTATCCAACAGTTTGTTCCATTTAGTCTGGAAAAGGCCTTTAACATCAAGTCCAACCATTAACATGACACCTGCCCAAGTCCACTGTTAAACCATGTTCCTCAGCTCCACATCTACAGGTTTTTTAAATACCTCCCAAGGGATGATAACTCCACCACTGTCATGCACATAGTGTTCCAGGGCCTGACAACCTTTTAAGTGAATAATTTTTTCCTCATGCCCAACCTAAACCTCCCCTGGGGAAACTTGAGGCTGTTTCCTCTTGTCTTGTCACCAATCGCTTTGAAGAGACTGACTCCCACTTGGGTCCAACCTCCTTTCAGGGAGCTTTAAGAGCCAGGATGTCTCCCTTCAGCCTTTTCTCCAGGCTGAACAATTTCAGTTCCCACAGCTGCTCACCATACACTTGTTCCCCAGACCCTTCACCATTTTGCTGACCTTCTCTGGATGGACAGATTCAAGCAGCAAAACATTCTTATTGTAATAAGGGACCCAAAAATTAACCCAGTACCAAAGGTGTGGCCTTACCAATGTCCAGTACAGTGCTTTGTGTTAAGAAAAGGGTGGAGGGAATGAAGGTTATCATGAAAGAAATTATGCAGCACATTGCAAAGTAAGTCTTCCATCCTTGTGAAAGAAAGCTTAAATCTGCCATACAGGCTCACAGCTTAACTATTTGATCAGTATGAGAGGATGGACTAAGGACAACCTCTGCTTTATTCTCTCAGCCTCTGTAAGATCACTTTGGAAGCCAAAGTGAGCAAGTTTCATCTAGTCTGTTGTTCAACAGCAGTGTGTCACAAGCCATTCGTTTCTGTCATACAGAAACCAACAAAACTGCTGCCACCATATGGAGGCCACACATAAATTATATTCTCCACTCCCAGCATCAAGGTTGATAAAATTATTTCACTCTTTCTGGGTGGAAAAAAAAAAAAAAAAAGTCATAATTCATTAAAAACCTAAGTGCTACAAGTTAGTTACAGATACCGTCCTCAATATCTTTCTTTACTCATGAATGTTTTAGAAGCAGAATCAGATGCTTGAAAAAGTCTTTGGGGATAAAAAATATATAAAGTAACCTAATTTTACAGTGTCTGGGGAAATCCTTAGCCCTGAGTTGATGCCTGTCTCTGCTTTACTGCAACTCAGATCTGTACATGTCTCCCCAAAGCTGACATCCAACCCCGTGTCTCCAAAAACGCACAGAGCTGTCTTCCATGTTGATGTTGTTTTATAACTGATTCGGGGATTAAGACTGATCCTCTGATGGTTTTTGGGTGAATGACTGAACTACCGGTTTATGCAAAGCTTGACTGTACTCCCACCCCACCCTGACTGGTTCCCTCTCACTTTCTGTCCCTGCTCATAATAATATGTTCTCAGTGCAATTAAACCATCCTGGGACAAAGATGGATAAGCCATCCAGAAAGCTGATGGCAAGCTTTGGCTCCCAGGACCTGCTTGCACCTCTTACTCCCACAGCAAAGTTACCAAATTGCTCATGTGTGTGAGGATTTGGTCCATTTACATAATAATTTCCTGAAATTCTAGTACTAGAGGCATTTTATCAGTTGAATGCACTGATGTGTAGGTTAATAAAGGAGGATAGGTGAAGACCCAGGCTGTAAATCAATGGCATAATCTGAGTTGCCAATCTTATCAATGCTCATCAATATGTAAAGCTTGACTTTCAAGAAGATGGGACTAGACTTCTCTCAGTGATGTCCAGTGATAGGACAAGGAGCAACAGGCACACACTGGAACCTGTGAAGGCAGTGGAGGCCTGGAGTGGGCAGGGCAGAGAGTTTGTTGAGTCCTCTTCTCGTGAGAGATTCCAAACCCCCCCGCACTGTGATCCTGGGCAATCTGCTGAGGGTGCCTCTGCTTTATCAGGGGAGTTGGGCTGGATGATCTCCAGAGGTGTCTTCCCATCCTCACCATGCTGGGATTCTGTGTGAGTGATCATTCTCACAGGAATATTGGCCACTTCGGCTGGTGGTGTGCAATCAGGGAAATTCACCCTGGGCGCAGGTTGATTCTAGAAGTAGATCTCACCCCCTCAGTGTGAAAGGAGGGAAGAAGGACAAGGTTGTTTCTATGCAGTCCCAAAGACTACTTTGAGAAACAACATTAGAAAGTGTCCTGTTGAGTTATGCAAGTTTTGCGTCCCCAGCAACAAGGCAAATCTAATTGGATCTATCAGAATCTCCTCCTTGCTCCATTCAGGAATAAAAAGTTTGGTTTTTGGGTTTGGTTTGTTTGGTTTTTCTCACCTAGGAAAATGCAAAGAAAGATGGAGCTTAGGTAGCCAAATTTGAGAAAACTGTAAAGGATCTGAAAGTATTAGCTTGAAACTTTCTTCCTCACCATGGTAAATCATATTCAATGTGGCACTTCCGTCAATACAATTAATAAATACCACTGAAGCCAAGACACAACTTGAGGACAAAGAGCAGAGCTTGGTTTCTTGATGGTTGTTGTTTGGGTATTTTTTTCTCAGGAGCTTGCAGAAGACTGCTTGCCTTCATGTTGGGGTGGCAGTTCAGCTTTGTTGGTGTCCAGCCAGGGATGCTAGTGGCATTATTAACAATGCCCTGTCACACTAATGCCTCTGAAACAGAAACAGTTCCTGTTTCCAGTATTGCTGGTTTCAGAAGAAGCTTGTAATGTTTTTATTCATCAAACCCTTCAGGCCAAAGGATAAATGTACAGTTGTTTACAGTAGGAGTCAATCTCTGTCCATGATAGCTTGTATTTCATACACATAGGCAGAACAGGTCAATTCTAGGCTCAGTAACAACAGCAACAGTTAATTTTGGAAGCAATCCAAGAATTTCAAGCTTGATTTCTTCATTCACTTCATTCTACCCAACTACACGCACAGCACAAACCTAAAATTCTAAGAGGACTTCATAAGTGATAGGAACACCTATTTGCTGAGAAAAAGCTGAAGAGCTGGGTTTCTTAAGCCTGGAGAAGAGGAGCCTGAGGGGATAACCTCATTCATGCTGATAAAGATGTGAATGGCAGTGTTGGGAGGGCAGGGCCAGGCTCTTCTAAGTGATGTTGAGTGATAGGACAAGGGACAATAGGTGCAAGTCGAAGCATAGGAGGTTCCATGTGAAAGTAAGGAGAACTTTTCTACTGTAAGAGTGACAAAATACTGGAACAGGCTGCCCAGAGAGGTTGTATTCTCCTGTATGACCTGCTCTGGGTGATTCTGATGTGGCAGGGAGGTTGGATTAGATGATCTTCTGAGGTCACTTCCAAATCCTGGTGAGTCCAGTCTGTACATCCTGCAGTCCAAGAGCAGGAAGAGCCAGAACTGCACCAGCCATCAGAAGGGGCAAAAATGGCTCAGATGACAAAAACTCTGTTTTCATCAGAGTGAAGATTCAAGCACTTTATAAGGTTTTCTTCTATTTTTAAGGGGTTATTCTTCCCGTTGGCACTTATCACCTACAGGTCTTGCCTCTTCAGGTAGCAGTAGGTAAGCTTCTCTCCTGAGGTGAGATGCTCAGGCTTCCAAAATATTTATTTGCTTTCTCTGATTTTTATTCCCCCAACTTCGAACTCTCTTAGTGAAAATAATGGATGGAGATCTGAAATGGAATAAGTAATTGCTTGATAGCTCCTTGCTAACTCTTTAAAGTGCTGTGCAGCTGCCGATGTGTGTTTGTGCTGGCATCACAGAGTGGAGCCCTGGGAATAAGGAATCTGATTTCAGAGAAACAAGAGCCAGCTTCAAAGAAGTGAGCAACTCTCCCCAGCTGATAGAACTTTTACTGAAAGAAAACAACAATGAAGTAAGAAACACACCAGCAATATCTCCTGTTACTCCTCTGCAATCCTTTTCAAAACTTTCTTCTGGTTTATCTGATTATACACTTCCGTTTCTAAATTCTCCCTTGTGGTGGTTTTTACCTTTTCTGTTAGTTTAGGTGTTTGATTGTAGATTTCAGTATGAAACCACATCACTTCAAAGCACATCATATTAGTTATTAAAAGTGTGGGAGGGGAGGGTAACTCATGCAATTGAGATATATCCTTGGAGTTCTCTCCAGAATGGAAAATTAATTTGACATCTACTACACAACTTCTCTTTATGTCTATATCTATATCTACTTACCTATCTATACATCTATCTATATCTATGTATCTATACACCTAGGAAAAACAGAGAAGAAGGAGCTGTTATCCTCCAATTATGCATCTATACCATAGGCTTTGTTTTGATAATGCTAACATATCTGAATCTTACAGCTCATCTAGTTTGATTATAATTAACCAGGAAAGATCTGTCTGGTCAGGCATCAGAACAGGCTGGCCAGGGAAGCTGTGGAATCACCATCACAGGAATACAGGATCACAGGATATTAGGAGTTGGAAGGCACCCAAGGAGATCATCAAGTTCAGTATCCTTGCTTGAGCAGGACCACACAACCTAGCACAGATCAGAGGAACACATCCAGACAGGCCTTGAAAGTCTCCAGAGAAGGAGACCCCACAACCTCTCTGGGAAGCCTATTCCAATGCTCTGTGACCCTTACAGTAAAGAAGTTCCTCCTTGTGTTGAGGTGGAACCTATTTTGCTGCAACTTACACTCATTGCTCCTTGTCCTATTACAGGGAACAAGTGAGCAGAGCCTGTCCCCCCCTTCCTGACCAGCCTACAGATATTTATAAACATTTATCAAATCCCCTCTAAGTCTCTTCTCAAGACCCAAAAGCCCCAGATCCCTCAGCCTCTCCTCATCAGCCATGCCCTCCAGTCCCCTAATCATCCTCCTAGCCCTCTGCTGGATACTCTCTAGCAGATCTTTGTCCCTCTTAAACTGGGGAGCCCAAAACTGAACACAGTATTCAAGATCAGCATGTGGACACAGCACTCTAGGGCATAGTTCAAAGGCCGTAGTGGTGTTAGGTTGACAGTTGGACTTGATCTTATAGGTCTTTTCCACCGAAAATAACTCTAGGACTCTATGACACTTTGTCCACCAAAACACCAAAGTATGTTCTCAGTGTTTCAAGGCTGAAAAATACACACTGCAAGAGTGTATGTTGAACATGTGTGTGTTTTGAGATTTGCTTTTTCAGACAAAGAATCATAGAATCATAGAACCAACTAGGTTGGAAGAGACCTCCAAGATCATCCAGCCCAACCTATCACCCAGCCCTAGCCAATCAACTAGACCATGGCACTAAATGCCTCATCCAGTCTTTTCTTGAACACCTCCAGGGATGGCGACTCCACCACCTCCCTGGGCAGCCCATTCCAATGGCAAATCACTCTCTCTGTGAAGAAGTGGGGAAGAAGCAGACTTCGCAGGATATAGTCTTCCTCCCATGTCTCCTAACAGTGATTTGGCAGCTTGCTTTAAGCAGAGGAAGTGCAGATTCTCACAGTTGTAAATCTACTCACTCCTACAGAAAAAAAAATCCTGGACTGAACAAAATCAATATATCTACACCAGTTATGTCATTCCAATTTACACCAGGCAGAGAACTGTTTATGAGCCGACCTCCCAACACACATTATAGATTCATGATAACATCTCTGCCTTTCACTTGCAGAAGATTTTTCCTTGTTTTCCTCTTAACTTTCCAAGCACAATTTCCTGACACTAATGGGTTGGGATATTTCTGTGGGAAGGCTCTGTGAAAGTTGTTCTTTGAGCAGGGAGAGAGCAGCACCAGTTTGTTTAGGTATTCTGAGTGTATGATGGATGAAATGTCAGAAGTAATTCCACAGGCTGCTGATGTTTAATCCCAGAGGACAAATGCTGGCATTTGAAATCCCACTGCAGGTTTAATTTGCCCAAATGAATCCCTGCTGCAGCACCTTTTGTTACTTTTGCAAACAGTAATAAAATAGAGCTGACAAATTGTAAACCAAGAACAAAGGGACAGGAATTATTAGGTATCACCCACAACTAAATTCAGTGGTAAATTTGTGTCGGTAGAAAGAATTTAACTAGGAAATACTCGCTCTAGTCCAAAAGACTTTAGACATTGAACACCTTTGGACCACTCAAAAAGCTTTAGTGGTATCTAAGGGCACTCAGGAATCCCCTTGATGCTGATCCAATCGTAGGGGTGTAAAGATGATGGGATTATTTCTCTGAATTTGAGAAATGTGAGATAGTGACTCTGGCAACAAGGTTTTCACAGCAGTTAAACACTACATAATAAAATACAAAAATAAAACACAAACAAAACAAAAATAAACAGGTGGTCATCTCACTCCTAGAGTTACATTAAGGGGCTGGAACCAGCCACAGAATCACTTGATTGGAAAAAAGACCTTAATACCATCAAGTCCAGCTATAACCTAACATCTATCTGTAAAAAACTGTTAGACTATGTCCCTAAGTACCTCATTTTTTAAACACCTCCAGGGATGGTGACTCCACCACTTCCCTGGGTAACCTTCCTCAGGAACAGGAAGGTATAAATGGCCAGAGGGATCAGCAATAATAAATTAGAGAAGAAGAGACTATGTAAATGCAAATGCAATTCTAATTTTACATTTACTACAGACAATAACTAACTATTGACAATAAAATCTAAGAGTTCTTCCTTTAACTTCTACAGCCTTCCAGAGACTGAAACCAGTTACATAACTCTGGCAGTTAAGATCTGCCTGCCCTTATTTATTTCTTAATAAATGCAGAAGAAGGAAAAAGAAGAACCTAGATCTGATTTTCAGAAGTGCCCTCTGAGCTTGCAAGCATCACTATGTATCTGGGTGGGAAAAAAGTTTGGTCTCAGCTTGCACTAAACGCACAGGTGGAGATTTTTGGTAGCCCTCTGTTTCTCACATTACACTATTGGTCTACAGCTGTACTGTAGAGACTACTTCCATCACCTCACTCCTATTGCAAGTGGGAAATCAGGTCCTCAGAGTCGTGGATTGCCTCTTATGACAACAGCTCCAACAGACCTCTGCAGCTACCTGCCTGAAAGGAGGTTATAGTGAAGCCAGTGTTGGCCTCTTCTCCCAGGTAACTAATGACAGAACAAGAGGAAATGTCCTCAAGATGTACCAGGGGAAGTTTAGGCTGAATATTAGGAAAAATTTCTTGACTGAAAGAGTGGTGAGGCATTGGAACAGGATGCCCAGGGAGATGCTGGAGTCAGCATCCATGGAGGTGTTAAAAAAAACCCAACCAAGTAGATGTGGAACTCCATTTGGTCATGGAGGTGTTGAGTAGAAGGTTGGACTTGACGACCTTATTGTTCTTTTCCAACCTAAATGATTCTATGGTTCTATAATTCTATTCAACTCAGCTGTGTGGTCAGCTTGAGCTTCTCCTTCTATTTATTTACCAGGGCTGAGTTTTACTTATGTTGTGAAAAAAAAAAAAAGGGGAGGAAAGAAAAAAAAAGGCCAATTTAAGAAGAATACAAATACCAGATAAGTTTGAAAAATCATTATTCCATGTAAGTGATTTAACACTTCCCTGGAACAGCAACAATGCAGAAAAATAGTTATCTGCTGAGTTTTTTTCTTTTTGTTTGTTTGTTTTTTGTTTTTCTATACAATAATGCATGAAGATCCAGGATAAAGAGATACTTCACAAAGTCCTTGACCAGATAAACGTTGGCACACAAGATTCACTTGGTATTAACAGGCAAACTGCTCTTTAAAAGGGTTTGAGACCATATTCTACCCTCTCTAGCTTATGGATATTTTCATTATGCATATAGATGTCTAATCCTTTTGGAATCCTACTAATCTCTTGGCCTAAATTATACCTACTAGCAAAGAGTTCAGCAGGTTAATTACAGCTTTTGTTTAAAAAAAGGGGGGGAAAAAAGCTTCTGGGATTAATTCTTTCTCCCACCTTCTGCTTCATTAAACTTTGTTTCTTAGTGGATAAAAAGAAGAACCTGGTTTACCTTCTCAACATTAAGCACTGTCTCAGTGCTATTATATCATGTCTTACTCATATTTGTCAGCAGGACAGTCCCAGTGTCTACCATTTCAATTTCTATGAAACCATGTGCATTCTGTTTGTCGAGCATAGTGCATGTTGTGTGGGTCAACAGAAGGCAGTGAAATCATACCGCTGCGTCATCTCAGACCCAGGATTGTGCACGCTTACATGAAACAGCCTTTAAATAAAAGACAGAAATGATCCTGGGAGAAGAGAGTGGAACCAAAGGGATGCCGTGAGCCCTGGAGACATGCTCCCTTTCATCTTCATTGGCTGACTTAGCAAATCCTAGATCCTCCCCTTGACCACAGACTTTTCCCTAAGGGGTGGGAAACATGGGTTTTGAGGCAGAAGGGGAAATGGGACCCACGTGTCCCTCTTCCTCTATGATTGCTCTGACAATAAGGCTATTGCATTATGAGAAGGGAGCAGGCACTATGGCTTTCTATCTCACCCTCCCAAAGTATTTTAACAGAAAACAAGTGATTTCCTTCTTGCTCATCAAGAATGAAAAATTTAAAAGAGATTGTAAGACCTTCACTTATAAAGTTGTTGGACTACTAAGCAAATAGATGTTTCTGTCATCTGGTTCAGACCCATTTTGAGGTGCTAAAATTCAGCATTTTGTGTTGCATGCTGAGAACCATCTGTAGCAATATCAGCCTTGGAGGCACTTCAGTCCAGCATCACTTTGGTGTCTTCAGAAATCAGTGACCCAGAGCCTGCCTCTCATGAAGTGACTCTTGGACATCCCTGTCCTCTTCATTAGGAGCAGAAGCAGTCTAGACTGCCAGACACTTAAAAACATCAATCAAAATCAAACTATTCTGCAGATTTCAAGCTAGTAGAGACAACCAAACACTCAAACCCAGATTTGAGACTCTACCAAGGAAATAAAGGCCATTGGCTTTGGTGCAATTTGAGTGCCACTAACATGATTTTTACTCTGAAAACATTTTCTGTTTGTGTCAGTGCCTTTATACCAAGCTTCACCTTGCCATATTGCACTTCAGCAGGAAGTGAAACACTTTCTTGTATTTGACATGTAGAGTTCAGTTGGAACTCTTTGTAATTGCTTCCACACTTGTTTCTAAACATTATGGCATATATTTTGTTGGAGCAACAGGTTCTCAGTGATGTCATCAGCCACAATAGCAATTTCACTGTAAACTCCCATCATGGGAGTTGAAAGGGACCTCTGCAGATCATCCAGTTCAACCCTACTGCTGAAGCAGGCTGACTCACAGCATCTTGCCCAGGACCACAATGGCCAGTCTCCAGAGAAGGAGACACCACAACCTCTCTGGGAAGCCTTCTCCAGGGCTCCAGTGCCCTCACACCAAAGAATTTTCTCCTCCTGGTCAGGTGGAACTTTGTGGGTTCCACATTGTGCCCATTGCCTCTTATCCTGGCACTGGGCACCACAGAAAAGAGTCTGGCCCCATCCTCTTGCCCTCTTTAAATACTGCTTTTGAGAAGATCCCCTCTCAAGCTGCTCTTCTCCAGCCTAAATAGCCCCAGGGCTCTCAGACTTTCTTCCTCATACACATGCTCCAGGCCCCTCAGCATTTTCATAGCCTTTACTGGACTCACTGCAGTATTCCATTTCCTTTCTTGACCTGATAAGCCCAAAACTGGCTCCACTCCAGATGTGGCCTTTCCATAGCAGAGTATAGGGGAAGAACTTCCCTCAACCTGCTGGCCACATTTTTCTTCATGGAGCCCAGAAGACCATTGACCTTCTTGGCCACAGTGCATATTGCTAACTCATAGTGAATTTGTTGTCACCCAGCATTCCCAGGTCCTTCTCCACAGAGCTGTTCTGCAGCAGATCAACCCCTCACCTGTATTGGTGCAGGGGGTTATTCCTCTCCAAGTGCAGGTCTCTACATTTGCCCTTGTTGGACTTCATGGAGTTGCCCTCTGCCCAGTCTCTATTTTGTCAAGACCTGGTCAAATGACAGTACAACCTGTGTCAGCCAGAACATGTAACAGAAGTAACGAGAGCTTCTCAAACTCCATCAAAACACTGCAACACCAAGCAAAGTAGCGTACCTCTGTCAGTGTCTATCAATAAGTTTTTTGAATGACCCAAAGGTGTTTCAGATGACCCAAACCATCATATTTGCAAGGATAACTCTACAAATACCAAGAACATTGGCTTTGACTGAGTGTTTATTGACCTTTTCTGAGTTTTGTTGAATTTCAAAACCCATTTCTGGTTTTATTTATGCTTTCAGTTGGACTTAGGATGTGATTAAAGGAGTTAGTTGGTCTATACCATCACCTAGCTGGGAAGACCAAAGCCAAGACACAGTTTGACATTCAGTTGCACTGTGACACTGAGGTACTAGGTTTACCTTTGTGCCTGCTGTTGTGGTAGATGGGCAATACTGGAGGTTGCAGATTGCTCCTCTTGGTCAGTCCTAAGGCATGTTGGTCTTGGGATCTGGCAAAAATCTGTGAATCATGGTCTCTATGGCTCTACTTGAAAAGCAAAACAGAGATTTGTTGTTCAGTGAGCAGTTATCGATCAGAAATTCAGTGTTCATACACTAAACATCTCAACTGCCCTTTTCTTTTTTTCCCAGTGACTTTTTCAACAAGGTGGAACTCCTTTCACAGCAACGACTGTCAGTGAGGCACATTACAAGAGAAGATGTGAGGAAATACTTGTGAGACAGTTTGTTCTTGACTTATAATGGTGTGTAAACTCCCATAGCTCTTGTGTCTTCAAAGTCCCTTGCAAATGCTAAATAACTATCACTCTAATCCCCGCCTTACAAATGCGCATCACTTAAGGCTTTAGCTAAAAGCAGGCATGGTTTTAAATGCCTGTTGGCATGGCCTGGAAGCCAAAATACACTAAGACTCTCACAGCACAATCTCTGGAGAAGCTGTTTCAGGGTTGGTAGCACCAGGTGATTCTCGAGCATCTCCCTCCAGGGGACTGAAGCACTATGGAACAGCTTGAGAGAGCACCCAACATGTGTGTCAGAGTAAGCAGAGCAACTTGTGGAGCACTCAAATCCCACCCTTGCACTCAGATCACAATAATTCCATGAAAACTGCATTTTAAATGCCACTATTGTGTTAATTTAATGGACTCCACCACTTAGTATCAGTACCATGCCTACAAATTACAGCATTAGTACTGCAGCTGTTGCTTGCAAGGTTGACAAGCACATTATCTTTATTTTTCTCATAATTACCCACAAACCTCAACTATCCTGGAAAACATATTTTATTGCAGAGTACTTCCTAATGGGTCATGTGCACCAGGGAGAAAAATGCTTATACATCAATAGAGAGATGTGTTTTTTTCTGTGAGGATGACCATGATTGTAAAGTAATCCTTCGAATACTCCTCACACAACACATGTATCCAACAGAGCAAATCCATCTCAGACAGCTGACAAGCACTTCCTTGGAGACCTCAATCCTGACAACTGTGAGGGCCCACTTCTGCTGATGACCATCAAGGACCAAGTCAGGCAGGTGACCTGTGGGCAACTTGATGGAAGAATAACCATTTGTCTGTGGGTTCACCTGAAGCATCTGGGCTGTTCCAGTCATTGTCAGGAAATTTTCTGTATCTCCAGGGGGTTGATAATGAGGCATTTTTGATCCTGTAAAAATCTGTGAAGTCAAAATATGATGCCCAGTCACCCCACTAAAGGCACAAGCTCGCTTGACCCAAAAACTGGAGTTAAACTCTTTCATGTTCCAACTCACATATTTCATTTCTTTGCACAGAAAATAATAATAATCTTCAAAAACCCAGAAAACAAAAAACTAGAAAGAGATGCAAATTTTTATGGCACTAAGAATTTCTTCCACTTTCTTTCATAACATGCATCATGTCCTAAAACTCAATACAAGTGCAACATACGCAGTGACGTGGGCCCATTAATTACGGTATCTCACTACACCTTTAAAGTGAAAGCTACTGCCTCTGGTAGTTTAGGTGGAACAGAGATACATAACCTCCTAAAAGATCTGCAGTAGCCTCAAGTTAACAGCCAGTGGTTTTTAATCCTTTTAGTTATATTAATACTTTTTTTTTTCCTGGAATGGAATTTGCCAATATAATCTGCAATTATTACTTTGCATAATAAATTCATCATTTTTGAGCTCCTGACTCTGAAAAGCAAATCACTCTGAATATATTATCCATGGGAAATGAATTTGTTTGTGTGTTTCGCCCAGATATCTACAAAATATTCCTCCTACTGTGGTGGAAGAGAAGGGTGGGACAGATTTTAACAAGACAGAAGAAGATTCAAGACATTTTTTGTAATAAAATCCTGCCTAAGCCAAGCTCTCACAGTAACAAATCCGCTGGCAGGAGGCCTGTTGGTGGACTCTGTCCAAGACCTCATCCTGAACAGCAGCCAGGGGCTCTGCAGAACAAACTCGCCATGGCATTATGACCTTTCCCCTCCAACTCTTCACCCCATACAGAACCTTGCACCAGAGAGCTCCCCCACCACACACATCTTACAAACAGACTGTTTATTCCTCACCAGCTGCTTTGAAGGACACATTCAGGTTGCCTAACCCCATCTTGTCACCTTTTCTGCATGCCAGCCAAACAAGCAGGATCATTAGACTGTCTGACAATGGCATTGGGTCGCTAAACTGCCAGCCCATATTGAATCCGGCACCTACCATAAACCCTATTTCAAGTTTTAATGTGTAAAGATGTACCTAAGCCATCATTGCTCAGAGTCTTTCACTCACCAGCTTTGCATAGCCTGAGGATGGATGCAGAAATTAACTGGTGAGAATGAAGTAAACAGGAAAAAAAGAAACCAAGGAATTCTTCCTGTTTACCTCAACCTCAGCAGCTGATTTCGGTAACCGCTCTTTCTTCCGGAGCTTTAAAACTGCTGTAGCAGCTTTGTGCACATTCCTTCCCCATAATAGTTCAGTTCCCAGGCTGACATTTTTTTGTCTCTGCTATAATTTTCATTTAAGCTAACAACTTACTTGCTGGGCTGCTCATTTGAGTCAATAGTCATGAAGGTTTGCCAAGAACACTAGCCAGGAGGCAATTGCTTGATGTTGTTTTGCTGCTGCAGTTGTTTCAAAAAGATAATATAATAATAATAATAATAGTAATAAACAGTGAGTCAGTGCTGGTGCTCTCATGGTCAGATGTCATTTCTTTCATGTTAACATGAAGCCACACAGTGACTTTTAGGGTGTACTGGTATGTCCCGCACGGACTTGCAGGTCAGGTTATTTCGTTTACTTTGTTCTTTGCACAGAGTGAAAATTAAGTGACGAGTTTGACCTTTTTTAGCTCCATAAAGCATTTCACGAGGAGCCCTTTTAGAAATTGTCCCCACTTCTGTCCTAATTGCATCACTTATTAAACATCCACCTTTGGGTTTGTAATCTGACTTGGTAAAATTATTCATGTTGCTTTTCTTTCCCGTTGACACCTTGGCACAGCAAACAGGCAGATCAGAGCACAACAGCAAGGTCCTGAGTCACAGACAAAATTCATCTGCCTCTGAGCAGACCAGAGACTGCCTGTGAATACAGTATTCAGTAAGTGCATGAGGAAATATTTTCATTAGGCTTTTTCAATTTTTTTTCTCCCTTTTTGTGAGGCATAATGGACTACAGTTGCGCCTTTTTTTTTCTTTTCCTTTAGAAATAAGACTGCCACTACCACATGTGATAGTAAAAAGCCGCTACCCCCATATCTTTTACTTCTGTAGTCAATGCTGAGATCTCAGCCAAGGGCACAGCCTCATCATTTGCATGTCAAGATGAAAATAATCCATTTTGATCCTCTATAGAAAACGTGGTAATAGTGGAAGAAGCTCAGAAAACATTACCCATCTCTCTGTGCCATCGGAGTCTTGAGGGAATAGCATTCCAGAGAGGGGTGTGATGCTGCAGTCCAGTGCTGCCTGAAATGCTGGGAAGAGCACAAAGAGGAATTCAGACACAACAGAAGTTATCCTGACAACAATTGCATCTATGCTGATGGGAAGAGAGCATTAATATATATATATATATATATATACACAC
>WAAF01007349.1:0-16267 GCA_013400475.1 Tricholaema leucomelas
GTGCTTTGTCACCCTCACAGGGAAAAAAATTATTACTCAGGTTCGCATGGAACCTCCTATGCCTCACCTTCCACCCATTGCCCCTTGTCCTGTCACTGGGCATCACTGAGAAGAGGCTGGCTCCAGCCTCCTGCCACTCACCCCTTACGTATTTATGAACATGAATCAGGTCACCCCTTAGTCTCCTCCTCTCCAAGCTAACAATCCTCAGCTCCCTCAGGCTCTCCTCATAAGGAAGATGTTCAACTTCCTTAATCATTTTTGTGGCTCTGTGCTGGACTCTCTCAAGCAGCTCCCTGTCCTTCTTGAGCTGGGGGGCCCAGAACTAGACACACTACTCTAGATGAGACCTTACCAGGGCAGAATAGAAGGGCAAGAGAACCTCCCTCGACCAACTAACCACATCCCTTCTAATACACTCCTGAACGGCATTGGCCTTTCTTGCCACAAAAGCACACTGCTGGCTCATGGCCATCCTGCCATCCACCAGGACTCCCAAGTCCCTCTCCCCTTCACTTCTCTCCAGCAGTCTCCAACCTATACTGATCCATGAGATTGTTCTTTCCCAGGTATATGGCTCTACCCTTGCACCTGTTGAACTTCATTCATTTTCTCCCTGCCCAACTCTCAGCCTGTCTAAGTCTCTCTGAATGGCAGCACAACTCCGTGGTGTGGCAGCCACTCCACCCAGCTTGGTGTCCTTGGCAAACTTGCTGACAGTGCACTCCATGCCCTCATCCAGGTCATCCATGAATACATTGAATAATACTGGTCCCAGTACTAACCCCTGAGGAGCTCCACTAGTTACAAGCCTCCAGCTAGACTCTGTCCCATTGACAACAACTCTCTGCCTTCTTTCCTTTAACCAGTTGCCAATCCACCTCACTATTCCATCACCCAGACCACACTTCCTCAGTTTAGCTATGAGGATGCTGTGGGAGATAGTGTCAAATGCTTTACTCTCAGACATCCTGAGATCTTGCATGCTGGATGAGCACACAGCCCATGGCCTTTCATTAGTGTTGATCAAAATCATATATAGTAGGTTACAATTTCAGGTGAGGATCTGGAGCAGTGAGAAGTTTGGGTCTGGAGAGGAAGTTTTCAAAATACAAAATATAAAATCTGAGGAAGGTCTAAGATGTTGCTTAAGGCCCAGTTGACTTCTTAGTCCAGTCTTGTCAGGGTTTTTTTTTGTGCAGTGAGTTATGCAGAGATTTTCTCTATGTAAGTGGGGAGAAATAGAATCATAGAATCATAGAATCATAGAATGGTTTAGGTTGGAAGGGACCTCAAGGATCATCCAGCTCCAACCCCCTGCCATAGGCAGGGACACCTCCCACTAGAGCAGGCTGCTCAAGGCCTCATCCAGCCTGGCCTTAAACACCTCCAGGGAGGAAGCATCCACAACCTCCCTGGGCAACCCGTTCCAGTGCCTTACCACCCTCACTGTAAAGAACTTCCTCCTAACATCCAGTCGGAATCTCCCCTCTGCCAGCTTAAACCCATTCCCCCTCGTCCTAACATTACTAGACCGTGTAAATAGTCCCTCCCCAGCTTTCTTGTAGGCTCCCTTCAAATACTGGAAAGCCACCATAAGGTCTCCTCGAAGCCTTCTCCTCTCCAGGCTGAAGAGCCCCAACTCTCTCAGCCTGTCCTCATAGCAGAGCTGCTGCAGCCCTCTGATCATCTTCGTGGCTCTCCTCTGGACCCGCTCCAGCAGTTCCATGTCCTTCTTGTGTTGGGGGCTCCAGAACTGCACACAGTACTCCAGGTGGGGTCTGACGAGAGCAGAGTAAAGGGGGAGAATCACCTCCCTTGCCCTGCTGGCCACACTTCTCTTGATGCAGCCCAGCACTCGGTTGGCTGTCTGGGCTGCATGTGCACACTGCCGGCTCATGTTGAGCTTCTCGTCGACCCAGACCCCCAGGTCCTTCTCCTCAGGGCTGCTCTCCAGCCATTCATCACCCAGCCTGTATCTGTGCCTGGGATTGCACCGACCCAGGTGCAGGACCTTACACTTGGCCTTGTTAAACGTCATGAGGTTGGCCTGGGCCCACCTCTCCAGCCTGTCCAGGTCCCTCTGGATGGCATCCCTGCCCTCCAGCAAGTCAGCTGCGCCACACAGCTTGGTGTCACCTGCAGACTTGCTGAGGGTGCACTCAATTCCTCTGTCCATATCACTGACAAAGATGTTACAGAGCACTGGTCCCAGCACTGACCCCTGAGGAACACCACTTGTCACCGGTCTCCAGGTGGACATTGTGCCATTGATCACCACTCTCTGCATGCGACCATCCAGCCAGTTCCTTACCCAGTGAGTGCTCCACCCATCCAGTTTGTGCTTTTCCAGTTTGGTGACCAGGATGTCATGTGGGACAGAGTCGAATGCCTTACTCAGGTCTAGGTAGACAACATCAATTGCCCTTCCCCTGTCCATTGCAGCTGTGACTACATCATAAAAAGCCACCAAATTTGTCAGGCATGACAAATAGAAGACAAGCTTCTTCAGACACACATGTATGCCATGGTATTTGACAACTTGTACTTGAACATTCAATTTCTGTCTCCCAAAGCAGTCTGAGGACCATCCTCCTTCCTGATTTTCACCACCAGTGTATCCCAGGGACCTTGCAGAAATGCTGCATCCACAAAGAACCAACCTTGTAGAAAGATTTAACTCCCCTGACTGTGTTTTGGTTGGCAGGACAAATGCTGATTGTGCTTTTCTTTCTTCCATGCATCTTGGATTGTGTCTATTCAGATCTTCATGCACATTTGGATTGCAGTTCTTATCATTTAATGGTTGTCTTGCATATGCATAGAGCAGCCATGGCAGAGCCCTGGCTCTGAATGCAGAACATCCTGATGGCAGCAGAATGTGGCTGAATTAATTAAATGACCCTTACTGAAAGACAGTTAGGACCTGAAGCACCAGCTCATGGGAAGGAAATGTCCACTTCCATCACGTTTGCCGTCCAGGGATGTCAAATTACTTTAAGGGCAAGATTTTCCAAGAAAGCCTGCAGAGAAGAGAATTCTTCTTTCCCTCACTCAAGTCCTTTTGAGAAGTTCTCAAATCAAAAATAGGCCACAGGCCACATTTACTACAATTGAATATGAAGGAATATTTTCTTGTTGCATATGTGTCCACTCAGTGGGAGGTATCACTGGAGGAGGGGGTCAGAGCTCTCCAAGATTTCCTGATTTTGTGTATATATTTGATCCTCTGCCTGGGTAGGATCAATTTACACTACCTGTAAGCATTGATTGACATGCAGAGACCCAAGAAGGACACCAAGGAGGTGTGATACTGCCTCACCCTTGAAATGCTCTTTCACTCTGGTGCAGCTGAATATGAAAGGCTACTTGGAGGTGCTGGTCTAGGATATGAACAGACACATTAGACCCAGACCCATAGCTGATCTCCCACAAGTTCATCTCTGAAGTAGTGATTTCCATGTGAATTGCTGAGAGCCACCAAGTCTGTTACTTAGGTCTCAGAGCTAGGGCTAGTCCATGGCTTTTCATGATGACCTGTTCTAAGGATGCAGGTGAAAATAGCCTTTAGTCACAGCTGGTTTGCTAAAGAGCACCACAAAGTAGTTCCTTTTGATGATCATATAATAGGTCTAATCTGATTTCAAAGGTTTAGGTATTCCTAGAGTCACAGAATGTCTGGGATTGGAAAGAACCACTGAGGATCATCTAATCCCACTCCCCTGCTAAAGCAAGGTCACCCGAAACAGCTTTCACAGGATCACATCCAGGTGGGCTTTGAGTTACTCCAGAGAAGACTCAACCTTTCTGGGCAGCCTGTCCCAGTGCTCCACCGCCTTCAAAGTGAAGGTTCTCATGTTTAAATGGAATTTCCTGTGTTCAAGGATGAGCTCATATCAGAATACACAGAGCAGAAAAATCCTTGCCCTCAGGACCTCAGAAGTAAAAAAGCATAATAAAATTAATTCACATGTCACAATCCTCAAAACACACACAAAAAACCCCAACCCTCCCATCAGATTTAAAACATGCCATAAGGGGATTCATTTCTATCACTGTTCAGTTTTGGGCTTCCCATTCCAAAGAAAACATTTTGGAGCTGGAGAGTGTGCAAAGAAAGGCAACAAAGCTGGTGCAGGGTCTAGAGCACAGGTCTTGTGAGGAGTAGCTGAGGGAGCTGGAGTTGTAAAGTCTGAGGAAGGGAGTCTGAGGGGAGACCTTCTGGCTCTCTACAGCTACCTGAAAGGAGGTTGGAGTTTTTTCTCCTTACACAGTAGGATGAGATGAAGTGTTGTCAAGTTGTGCCTAGAAGGTTTAGGTTGGACATTAGGAACAATTTCTTTACTGAAAGAATGGTCAAGTCCTAGAAAGGCTGCCCAGGTCAGTGGTGGAGTCCCTGTTCCAGGACTTGTTAAAAAAAAATGTAGACATGGCACTTCTGGATGTGGCTTAGCAGTGACCATGCAGTGCTGTGCTAACAGTTGGGCTTGATGATCTTAGATGTCTCTTCCAACCCAAAGAATTCTTTGATTCTATGACTCTGCAGTTGAACTCCTTAAAGAACTTTGTCAACCCTGTTAAGACTGTCTGCATCCTGGAATCTTAATTAATTGAAGTAATCCAGACAGCATTATGGAAATAGAGAGGTCATGGCATTTGAAATGGTCCCTCTCAGCTGCTAAAGACTCTGCCAAAATTCTGCTTTGGGCTTGAAATTCTTCTTAATGTTTGAAGACTGGATGAAGCACTTTAGAATAGAATAGAATAGAATAGAATAGAATAGAATAGAATAGAATAGAATAGAATNTTCTGCAGGCTGCACACCCCCAGCTCCCTCAGCCTCTCCTCATAGGGTTTGTGTTCCAGGCCCCTCACCAGCTTTGTTGCCCTTCTCTGGACACCTTCCATCACCTTGGCACTTAGTGCCATGGTCTGGTTGATTGGACAGGGCTGGGTGCTAGGGTGGACTGGATGATCTTGGAGGTCTCTTCCAACCTGGTTGATTCTATGAGTCTATGGTTCTATAAAACAACTTCAAATGAGGAGCAATGTGCTGGGGTTGGAGAAAGATGCCATCACATGATTTTGGGGTGTGCCTGGAAGGACCCACCTATAAAACATTGTCACATTCAAGCCAACCAAGCAACTCTTTAACTGTTTGCCTCAATAATGATGGAGCCTGTGAAGGGAAGGAGTTTCTATCACATAAGGAACTGCAGGGAGGGGGTGGATTTGAGCTGGAGATTATTTGAGCTGGAATCCAGCCAGGTCACTAGGGTTAGCCTCCTTGCTGTCACAGAATGCTGTGGGATCTTTAATGGACGTAAGCGTTGAGGAGCTTGTCTTTCACATCTCATCTGATGGCAGGAGAGCAGGGAATTAGTTTACTCCCTTGAACACTGGGCTGCTGTACCACAAGTGTCACAAAAGATATTTCTGCACAGGCAGATGTCTGCTGCCAGTGGGAAGCTGAGAAATGCCAGTTTTAATTAAAAGCTTTATTTTCAAATACAATCCAGAGATTATAAGCACTAAGAAGGACTTCTCCACTGGGAGGCTTCAATGTGCGGCCCTGAGCAAAACACCAGTAATTGAAAGACAAGGTCTAATTCCCCTTCTCCCAGCTGGGTCTAGCCACGAGGCAGGGACATCAATCCAGCCCTTGAAGGAGGGCTGGCAGCATCTCAGATTTGTCATTGCCTGTGTTGTCAGAGGGAAGGAAGCCAAAGCAAGGTTTTTAGATCTTCCTATCCCTTTTCTCTGAAGTTTGCTTATGAAGCAAAGGCAAAAGAGAGGGGCAAAGCTGTTAGAAGAGAAGGCTGGTAGGTACCTTTCTGACATATCTCAGTTGCCTGCTCAGACTTCCATTATAAAATTGCATTTTCACATCATTTGGGTGCTATCCCAAGTGCTTGCACCAACTTTGAAGTACTCCAGGATGGTTGTGGGTAACAAGAAGGCTTCTCCGGATCCAGATTGCTATGGCAGCCTCATCCATTTTCTATGTCAGGTGAAGGCATAGCTGGAAAAGGGATAACACCAGAGATGAGCGTTCTATGCTGACTTAGATGGGTAGTCTCCAGGGCTTCTATTGGCCACTTCTAAAGAATCCACTGCTTTTAAACAAAAAATCAGCTCAAATCAAGAGGTCCATCCCTTCTACAAGTCAGCCCTCTGTCTTGAGAGACTTTTTGTTCTGCCTGCACATCAGCTTCTCATTTCTTGATGGATCAAAAATCATAGAATTATAGAATTGTTTTGGTATAAGACCTTTAAGATCATTGAGTCCAACCATTCTCTAATTCTACCAAGTCTGGTGCTAAACCATGTCCATCAGTGCCACATCTCTGCATCTTTTAAATGCCTTCAAGGATATGGATTCAACCGCTTCCCTGGGCAGCCTGTTCCAGTGTTTGAGAACTTTCAGTGAAGAAGTCTCTTCTAATATCTAATTTAAACCTCCCTTGGTGCAGCTTGAGGCCCTTTCCTCTTGTCCTCACTTGTTACTTGGGAAGAGACTGGCACCCACTTCACTCAACCTCCTTTCATTTATTCTCACACAATGAAAGTAAGAATGACTTCTGTTTCAGACATAATGTCATTCCTACTGTCACTTATGATGACAGAATCATAGAATGGGTTGGTTTGGAAGGAACTTTTAAAGGCCATCTAGCCCAACCACCCTGCAGTCAGCAGGGACGTTTTCAACTAGATCAGGTTGTTCACAGTCCAGTCCAACCTCACCTGGAATGTTTCTGGGGATGGGGCATCTACTACCTCTCTGGGCGACCTAGGCCAATGTTTTACCATCCTCAGGGTAAAAAAAATCCTCCTCATATCCTCTTGTCCAGGTCAAGTTTACCAGCAATGGCTAAGTTTTCTTTGCAGTTTAGTATCATCTCAGGCAATACCTGCTCAGACATCAGTAAATTTTGATTACCACTATCTGACTCCCCATTTTCATGCCTCAAGTCAGAGCAAAGTGATGCTCACATTTGGTATGTCCACCAATTAAACATGGAGCTTTTCCTGTTCTTTTGACTACAACTATTGTGTTTTAGACAATCCTGCAATCTTGTAGTAGTGGTTCCCTCTCTCTCTTGAACTGGAGAGCTCAGAACTGGACACAGTACTGCAGATGTGATCTCAATGGGGCAGTATAGAGTGAGAGAAGATCATCAGGTAGTCTACAACTACCTGAAGGGAGGCTGTAGCCAGGTGGGGATGGGCTCTTCTCCCAGGCAACCAGCAATAGAACAAGGGGACACAGTCTCAAGTTGTGCCGGGGGAAGTATAGGCTGGATGTTAGGAGGAAGTTCTTCACAGAGAGAGAGATTGGCATTGGAATGGGCTGCCCAGGGAGGTGGTGGAGTCACCGTCTCTGAGGCTTTAAGAAAAGCCTGGATGGGGCAATTAGTGCCATGGTTTAGTTGACTGGATAGGGCTGGGTGCTAGGTTGGCCTGGATGATCTTGGAGGTCTCTTCCAACCTGGTTGATTCTATGAGTCTATGATCTATGATTCTGTGTGCTGCAGGGGAGGTCTAGGCTGGATGTTAGGAGGAAGTTCTTCACAGAGAGAGAGATTGGCATTGGAATGGGCTGCCCAGGGAGGTGGTGGAGTCACCATCCCTGGAGGTGTTCCAAAATAGACTGGATGAGGCACTTAGTGCCATGGTCTGGTTGATTGGACAGTGCTGGGTGCTAGGTTGGACCGGATTTGCTTGGAGTTCTCTTCCAAGCTGGTTGATTCTATGATTCCATGTTCTTTTCTTTTAAGATGCTGTATTTTTGCCAAAACATCAGGGACATCAGGAGTTAAAAGCAGGAACCGCAGGACTTTTGTCAGACTTCAGGATCCTTCATGGAGGCTGTAAGAGGGTTGAATACCAAAGGATTTCTGGGTATACACCTCCCCAGGTTGTGCTGCAGCACAAAAGATATACAGAATCCTTTTCCCTAAGACCTCTTTCATAATGATGTGAATTTGGGGAAAACTAAATTTGAGCAGATCTACAGAACTTACCCCAATCTATCCACATGGAATCTACTTTTTTCCCCATTGTCTCCTCCTTGCCTCTCTGAAGCTCCACTGCTGTTGTGCTCCATCCAGTTGTGTACATACATTTAAATGTAATAAGATAGATTACAAGAATTGATTTTCCCCAGGGTTAGGTCGATAAGTCTGTTGTAAGCAGAGAATATACAATGGTTCCAAGAGAGAGCTGGCTGGAGGAGATTAATTAATGATATGCAATATAAAAACATCCAAACAACCCCAGCCCTTCTCAGCTCACCTGAGCTATTAGCCGAATCTCTGGTGGCATCGAACCGCTCACTTCCAACTCAACAATACACAAATTTCTCTTGCAGTAGTCACAGCAGTGCCAGAGCTTTTGAAGATCCAAAGGTTGCTTTGCCCTTACTCTTTCAAGGAGAAATCACAGTGTGAAGTAAATAAACTTTTGAACAGCACAGCACTGACCTACCTAATCTTTATTGCAATCTAACAGGGAAAATAAAGAACCTGCTGTAAATTCTTGCCCCCTTTTTATTTCCCGGAGATATTCAGCTTTTGGAAACAACAGGGGAAAAAATACTACAGAAAATGTTGCTTTCTGAAAGTATTGGGAAAATAGGCTGGATCATCTGTATGGACTAATATGGTTTTATTGAAGTGGTCTGATGGTTAAAAGTGGATTAGGAGATGTGAGTCCTGTGGTCCCTTCGCAGCAATAGGAGACACAGGATTACAGTTGGAGTCTGTAGGAGGGAGAAGAGAAAGGTGGGGCACAGGTTGGATATTAGGAAGAAATTCTTTACTGAGGGTGGTCACAGGATCACAGGATGTCAGAGGTTGGAAGGGACTTAAAGAGATCATCAAGTCCAAACTCTCTGCCAGAGCAGGACCATACAGTCTAGCTCGGGTCACAGAGGAACACATCCAGACAGGCCTTTGAAGTCTCCAGAGGAGGAGACTCCACAGCCTCCCTGGGGAGCCTGTTCCAGTGCTCTGGGACCCTTACAGTAAAGAAATTTCCCCTTGTGTTGAGGTGGAACCTCCTGTGCTGCAGCTTACACCCATTGCTCTTTGTCCTATCCCAGGGAGCAGTGAGCAGAGCCTGTCCCCCTGCTCCTGACCCCCAGCCCTCAGATATTTATAAACATTTATTAAATCCTCTCTCAGTCTTCTCTTCTCCAGACTAAAAAGCCCCAGGTCCTTCAGCCTCTCCTCATCACCCCTAATCACCCTTGCAGCCCTCTGCTGGACCCTTTCCAGCAGATTCCTGTCCCTCTTAAACTGGGGAGCCCAAAACTGAACACACTATTCAAGATGAGGTCTCACCCAGCAGAGTATAGGGGGAAGAGAACCTCCCTTGATCTGCTGGATGCACTCTTCTTAATACAGCACTCCAAAGTTCTAATCATGGGGTTTCATCCAGGCTGTGATTCCAGCAGCTCATTCACCAAACAGTAAGATTTTCCTACCATGTTTCTTGACCTTTTCATTACCATTATTTATGGGGCAGTAATGTGCAGCATCTTTTAACCTCCAAAATGAGCCCTGCTGGGTTGATGGTTGGTATTTTCAGGGAACTTTCATCTGCTTCAAGTTTATTAGCACTGAATGTAACACTGTCAACATCTGACATTTGCAGACTGTGCTCAACCTCTTGGAATCCCAGAACATTTTGCAAATGAATGAGCCAGATGCTCAGCTGTTGGAAGTTTTCATACCTTTACTAATACCATCAGAGACATCCTAATTTGCACCATGTGGCAAAATATCTTTCAGGACAAAAAAAATCATCTGTAGAAAACAAACTTTTGGACACTTAGCTGTGATTTTGCACAGTCTCAAGGAGATCTGGGGGTGTTCAGGCCTTGACTTTGCACAGTCTCCAGGAGAGCTGGAGATGCCCAGACCTTAGAATCATAGAATCAGTCAGGGTTGGAAGGAGCCACAAGGATCATCTAGTTCCAACCCCCCCTGACATGGGCAGGGACACCCTACCCTAGATCAGGCTGGCCAGAACTTGCTTGTTTCTTCCAATGTTGACATTTTGCCTAATAAATCTATCACCATTCCTTCTCCCTTGACCTCCTTAGACAGTCACAGCAGCTCAACACACCTTAGATGTATCTCTGAAACTTGTCTGTGGAAGGTTTATGCTCTAGGAATGGAAGATGCTATGGGATCAAAGTGGTGTCCATGCTTGGTGACTGGTTCAAATCAAGAAATAAATCATAGAATCATAGAATCAACCAGGTTGGAAGTGACCTCCAAGATCATCCAGTCCAACCTAGCACTCAGCCCTAGCCAATCAACCAGACCATGGCACCAACTGCCTCATCCAGGCTTTTCTGGAACACCTCCGAGACCGGTGACTCCACCACCTCCCTGGGCAGCCCATACCAATGCCAATCACTCTCTCTGGCAACAAATTCCTCCTGACATCCAATCTAGACCTCCCCTGGCACAACTTGAGACTGTGTCCCCTTCTTCTGTTGCTGCTTGCCTGGCAGAAGAGACCAACCCCACCTGGCTACAGCCTCCCTTCAGGTAGCTGTAGACAGCAATGAGGTCACCTCTGAGCCTCCTCTTCTCCAGGCTGCACACCCCCAGCTCCCTCAGCCTCTCCTCACAGGGCTGTGCTCCAGGCCCCTCACCAGTTTCATTGCCCTCCTCTGGACACCTTCCAGCACCTCAACATCTCTCTTGAATTGAGGAGCCCAGAACCGGACACCCAACTAAAGGCGTGGCCTGACCAGTGCTGAGTACAGGGGCAGAATAACCTCCCTCCTCCTACTGGCCACACTGCTCCTGATCCAGGCCAGGATGCCATTGGCTCTCTTGGCCACCTGGGCACACTGCTGGCTTATGTTCAGCTACTATCTATCAGTACCCCCAGATCCCTTTCTGCCTGGCTGCTCTCAGCTACTCTGTCCCCAGCCTGTAGTGCTGCTTGGGGTTGTTGTGGCCAAAGTGCAGAACCCTGCGCTTGGCCTTGTTCAATCTCATCCCGTTAACCACTGCTCACCCATTCAGCTTGTGAAGGTCCCTCTGCAGGACTCTCCTACCTTCCAACAGATCAACACCTGCTGCTAGGTTGGTGTAATCTGTAAACTTACTGATGCTGGACTCAATATCCCGGTCCAGATCATCAATAAAGATACTGGACAGGACTGGGCCCAGCACTGAACAGGACTGTTCTCACACTCTGGGAGTTGTTGGATATAAAGCTGCAGTGCAGCTTGCTGTCCTGAGACCTTGAGGAGGCTCTGAGATGACCTTATTGTGGCCTTCCAGTATCTAAAGGGGGCCTACAAAAAAGCTGGTGAGGGACTTTTTAGGGTATCAGGGAGTGACAGGACTAGGAAGAATGGAGCAGAGCTGGATGTGGGGAGATTCAGAGTGGAGGTGAGGAGGAAGTTTTTGAGCACGAGAGTGGTGAGAGGCTGGAATGGGTTGCCCAGGGTGGTGGTTGAGGCCCCATCCTTGGAGGTGTTTAAGGCCAGGCTGGATGAGGCTGTGGCCAGGCTGATCTAGGGTAAGGTGTCCCTGGGCATGGTAGGAGGGTTGGAACTGGCTGCTCCTTGTGGTCCCTTTCAACCCTGACTGATTCTATGATTCTATGTAATTCATAAAACATCTGAATCTTGTTTCCAACCCTATGCAGTAGAGTTTCAGAGAGGGCTTAAGCAGTCAGGTCATCTTCACCTTTGGAAAGACTGTTGGCTGCTCTGGGGTGTGGTCTGCCATTACATTTATTGCCTGGGGAAAGCAACACCACCTCCATATCTAGAAAAAAGTACAGGAGAAGGACCTCTGAGGTCCATCACTGCCCAGCTCCTTCATGAATGCTCCCTATGGTAGGGGTGCCACTTTCCAAATCCTGGTTTCCACTCTGTCTTCTAGAGAAAAGTTAAGCCACCTGTAAACTGTGATCAGGTCACCATCTTGTGACACTTCATTATACATTGAAGTGCTTAACTTTGCACACAGACACATCTCTATTTGGACTGACCATGCTTACAGTGTTTGTGCTACCAAGCCTTCTTTGTGAGGTTGTCCTGGCTTGAGCTAGAGCAGAACTAACTCTGGTCAGTGATTTGCCTTCTCAGTTCAGGCTCCTCTCCGGAACTGCACTTGCAGTTCAGGGCAGGTTTGCACAGGCAGTGGCTGCTTTTAGCATTGACAGTGCTGATGTGGAGAGTAACTGTCAAGGGCTGGGCTGCAGAAAGACTCTTGCTTAGACTTGTTTCTGTACAGACCAAGGGCACTGCTACATCTGGTGTCCCGAGTTAGGGTACAGTAATTAGGAGATGGCACCTGTGGGATAGAGTGGATAGGACGGGTGAGCCAAAACTTATCAGTGAGGGATTCCATACCATGAATGTCATCTTCAGGATCAAGATGAGTGTTCATCAGGGTCAATGGTTGGTGTCCAAGGAGGACTTTGCTCTGCCTTCAATCCCAATCTGTGTGTTCCTGAATGCAGCTCCTGAATTTGATTCCCGTCTGTTACGAAGTCCACTCTGGGACTTCCCCAGTCTTTGCTCCAGCATCAGCAATGATGGTGATGCTGTTGCCATCAGGGTTTGGGTTTGATATTGGTTTGCATCTATTTGTATCTATTTAATTTATTGTTATTATTTTCACTAAAGCTGGTTTAGTTTCTTTCCCAACCTAACAGTCTTTCTCCCTCATTCCCTTTCTGTCTCCTTTGGAAAGGCTGAGGGATTCATAGGGAGCCTGTATCACTCATTTAGTGGCCAGCCCAGCCCTAACCCTTGACACAAGCTATCTTCATCTCTCCACATTCAACCAGACAACCTCATTTTATCTAATTCATTATACCACTCTTATTCTGGGGATCTTAACTGCTTGGCTGCTACTGGGAGTTAAAGCTATGTCCATGTATGGTGCACCTGCTGTTTCGCTGATTGTCTCAAGCATGTCCATGCAGAGTACACCTGCTGTGCTGGCCTAATGACAACAGGATTCCACTGGCACTTCTGATCCACTCCAGCTGTTCTTGGCATGCCTCCAAGAACATGACAACTCTGATGAGTGGACGTGTTAGAAAAGTTGGACCAGAAAAAGGGCAAAGACACAGAGTAAAATGGTTGTAAGGCAGATTGTCTGGGTTACATCGTTCTTACTGAAATTACTCACTTGTGGAAGAAGCAAATACAGTTCTGGGAACAACATGGTCCAGGTAGAATTAAGTATGAAACACCTCCTACACTCTGAGATAACTGACTGGATCTGGCTTGAGTGCATGTAGGAGCTGCTGCTGCTTTCTGCCAGAAGATACTGGAAATTATTATTATTATTTGTCACTCTCCTCATCATAAACCAAGTTGCTGAGCTGTTTGAAGATCAGAGATGTACCTTGCCCAAAATAGATGCACTTGGGACACTTACAGTTAAATCAGTCATCCATTATAGCTCTTTTTTTGGCTCAGAATATCAGGCAGAAACAGAAAATTAAGTGCATCATAACCTACTCTTTATCCTTTGACCTCTTCAGAAGTTATGAAGCGCTTCAGCATGTCTAGAAGGTCTGGGCAATATGGGACATGCAGATCATGATGCTTATGAGTGATTAGTCACTCAGCATAGCTTGAGTATCTCAATATACTTTGTTCCAGGATTAGCATCAATGCTGCAATAGCAGATTTTAGGGATTGATGAAAGGAAGATAGAGGGTGGCATATTGATTTAGGAAAGGTGGAAAGGTAATTTAGCTGTCAGGACAAATAAGGGAGGGGTGGATATTTTTTTGGAGTATGAAGTAGAATAGGGGAGAAAAAGGTAGTCAAACATGATCTTCAGTTTAATCAGCCAGAATGAAAGAAGAAGAATGGTATTATTAAGTGTGTTGGTTAACAGCAGCAATGAAACAAGTTTAGAGGAAAGTGGGAAAGTGAGTCCTCTGGGAAGCTTGGTCTGGATTCTACACTTCTGAAGTACCCTGGGGGAAACTTAAATAAAGTTGTAAACAACTGCAAAGGAGTGAAAGGTGAGAATGGAATAAACATGGCCCTGACTATGAAATGAGGTCTAACAAGTCTTATGAGGAGCAGCTGAGGGAACTGGGATTGTTTAATCTGGAGAAGAGAAGGCTGAGGGGAGACCTCATAGAATCATAGAATGGTTTAGGTTGGAAGGGACCTCAAGGATCATCCAGCTCCAACCCCCTGCCATAGGCAGGGACACCTCCCACTAGAGCAGCTTGCTCAAGGCCTCATCCAGCCTGGCCTTAAATGCCTCCAGGGAGGAAGCATCCACAACCTCCCTGGGCAACCTGTGCCAGTGTCTCACCACCCTCATGGTAAAGAACTTCTTCCAAACATCCAGTCTAAATCTCCCCTCCTCCAGTTTAAACCCATTCCCCCTCGTCCTGACATTACCAGACCTTGTCAATAGTCCCTCCCCAGCCTTCCTGTAGGCTCCCTTCAGATACTGGAAAGCCACTATAAGGTCTCCTCGAAGGCTTCTCTTCTCCAGGCTGCAGAGCCCCAACTCTCTCAGCCTGTCCTCATAGCAGAGCTGCTGCAGCCCTTTGAGCATCTTCGTGGCTCTCCTCTGGACTCACTCCAGCAGTTCCATGTCCTTCTTGTGTTGGGGGCTCCAGAACTGCACACAGTACTCCAGGTGGGGTCTGAGGAGAGCAGAGTAAAGGGCTCTCTCATTGCTCTCTACAAGTCCTAGAAAGGAGGTTGGAGTGAGGTGGAAATTGGTCTCGACTCCCTAGTATCAAGTGGTAGGACAAGAGGAAATGGCCAAAAATAGTGCCAGGAGATGTTTAGACTGTATAGTATGGAAAATTTCTTTCCTGACGTGTTCAGGCATTGGAACAGGCTGCCCAGGAAGGTGGTGGAGTCAACGTCCCTGGAGGTGTTCAAGAAATGTGGACATGACACTTCAGGACATGGTTTAACAGCCATAGTGGTGCTAGGTTCATGGTTGGAGTCGATGATCTTGGAGCTATGATCTTTTCCAACCAAAACAATTCTATGATTCTGTGAGGTCTGCCAAGTAAGTCTCTTCATCTGTGGTCCCTAGATGAAATAATAAGCAAACTGAGCCCTCAGACAGATGGTAGAAAATGTAAGTCAGAAGAGAGAACAATCCGCTGCTGTAGAGGACAGTTTCAAACCTGCCTTAGACCAAAACCACAAATTGAGGAGTAAAAAAACCCTGGAGCAGGATTCCAAAACATAGGAAAGATTGGGAGGAAGAAGGGAATATCTGTGAAGAGAGAAATACTCATAAAGCACACAAAGAGGTGGCATTCACACCAGGCCATAGAAATCAAGAGAAAACAAGAACTGAAAGGAGGATGAAAATGAAGCAAAGTTTTGGTCACTCAGGAATGATCCAAAGTGGTTTCCATAGAGACAGAGAATACTGGGTAAGTGGGGAGGCACAAAAGTGAATGCAGGAGAGGTACATAGATACAAGGATGTGGAGAGAGAAGGGAAATGTAGATAAATCTAGGAGAGTAGGTTTTGTGGTGGCAAGAGTGGTTTTGGAAACAGAATTGAAGTAGCCATGGGAGAAGAAAATGTTTATGGAGCAAAGTAGAGAGATCCATGGAAATTGAAGTTAATTTTAAGATTTGAAAATGAGGCTCATGGGAAGTTAATTTAAACCAAACCAGGAGCTCCTTCAGAAAGAGCAGATCCCATCTGCACACATTCTGTTTGAAAAATTAGGAAAAGCCACATTGACACACAGGTGAGATTTTAGACCAAAGTGATCTCAGCTTTATTCGCACCCAAGCTCCCTTCTGCACTCAGCTGATCATGGCAATGCCATCTTACTGGCAGCTATGGGTCTTTCTGTGTCACTCCATACTTAGACCAGAGCTCAAACTTCATTCAGAGAGCCCAAATTATCATAAAGTGTGCCCCGACAGAAGAAATGATCTGTCCTCTTCTAAGTGCCTCCAAAAGACACAGTGGTGTGGCTGCCAGGGTGAAGCAACATCATCAGGGCCTTCAGAAACCAGGTATGGATTTAATGTGCGATGGAGGGCAGAGCTAAGTGAGGGCTTCTTGGCAAGCAGTGGTAGAATCACAGACTGGTCTGGGTTGGGAGGGACCTTAAAGATCACTAGTTCTAAACCCCCTGCAATGGGCAGGGACACCACTTACTAGACTTGCTCAGGACCCCTCGCAGAATTAGAATAGAATAGAATAGAATAGAATAGAATAGAATAGAATAGAATAGAATAGAATAGAATAGAATAGAAT